>OZ018388.1:73876760-74191084 GCA_963969525.1 Ontholestes murinus
CAAACAAGATATAATAAACAATAAATAACAAAAGATAGATATTCGATAACATGGCAGATGATAGATAACAGATGCTAGATGACATGTTGGGACTGATAAAATAATAAATGTGAAACAAGATATGACAGACAACAGATAATTGCTAGTGTATGACAAATATATAGTAGATGACAGATGATTAATTGATGACAGAAGATAGATGATAGATAACAGATGATAAATTACAGATGTAAGATTGTGGTGGCGACTGATAAATAATAGATGTCAAACAAGATATGACACACAACGTTATATCAAAATATAGATAATAGATAACATGACAAATATATAGTAGAAGACACATGATAGATAACAGATGCCAGATGTAACAAAATATAGATAATAGATAGCATGGCAGATGCAAGATAACAGATGATAAATGCCAGATGCCAGATAACAAATGACAAAAGATAGATAATAGCTAAAATGTGATGAATAATTAGTAGATGTCAGGTGAAAGACTGATGCCAGGTAACAGATGATAGACAACAGATGATAAATGACAGATTCCAGCTGGCAGTTAGCAGTTGGTGACTGATAAAATGATAAATGTCAAACAATAAATGATAGACAACACATAACAAAACATAAATAATAGCTAACATATGAAAAATATTTAGTAGATGAGTTTTCGTTCAAATTAAGTTAAAGCTCTAGAATTTTCTGCCTTTGTTGAAATAATTTTTCTGCATGTTATTTTTCAGATTACTTGCCTTTTTTTGATGAAGCTTGGAGCATTTGGATTTCATTAAAACCTTTAATTGGAAAGTGAACACCAAGCTAATTTATGACTAGAGTCATCAGTGGGTGTCATTGGTAGTAGCTGTAATGTCATAACTATAGAAGATCAGAAAAAAGTAATATCCACCAATACAGTTACCTAAAATAATTACTTATTACAAATTTAACCGCAATTGATATTTAATAACAGAAAATTATTGTTTTCCCACTAAAAAAAAACGCGGACTGGTTTCGCTCTATTTGGGATCTCAGCAGCGCAGTTGAAGAATGAGAAACGGAAAATTGAAAATTAATCCTCCGTGCATTTGTAAAGATTGATTTTTATTTAGAATCATTTAATAATCGAAATTACAGTAACAAAAAATAGAGAATTATTAGGAATGCGTTTTAAATTAAATTTCTTCAAAACTACTACGAATTTTCTTCCAACTTCTCTCTCATTTTCATGAATACTTCGGTATTTTTTTTAAGTTTCTGTGAATTTTCTATTCATTTTTAACAATTTTTTTTAAACATTTAGAATTTTCACACAAACTGAATAAAAATTTTTGAAGTTTTGATGAAACATTTGTGAAAATTCTAAAATTCGCATAAATTGTAAGACAAACTCGTAGAAGTTTTGAAGAAATTTCGTTCTTTATTACGTGAAAGATCCTTGAGACTGAAGTCTTTTGATATTTTCTTTTTAAATCTATTTCTTTCCAGAACTTTCCTTCTCAGATTTTTTGAGCCATCCAGAATTTTCCAAAAAAATTTCTTTCTACCAATTTGTATCATCATTCTCAAATAATATAAATGCATAATCAAAATACCTCACTTGAAGACTTTAAAATTATCACCTCGTAACAAATGAGTACCAGGAATCACCACAGAGATAATTGCCTGTCACTACAACTCACTAGTTGTGCGTGTGCGAAGTGATTAATTAGATAAACGGGCATTGCGCATTTGGATTTCGAATTGCAATCAGATTTCAGTGGCAGTAATGGGTCAGCCGTGCTGACTTTCCTACGACAGAAGCGAACACGTTCTAGGACACGACTAGTCATCTCAGTCACGATCTGGTACAGGAAAGGGAAGTCACTCGTGGGCTTTTATTGTTTATTCACTCTTGGTTTACTGACCTACACTGTACGGCGCGAATTTTGGCGAATATATTCGCCGTTCGCTCGTAACATATTATTCATGCACACAATACCGTTATTTTCACTTTCGTTTCGATCAACTCCAGTGGTTTTATCGGATCAATAGTAGTTTTTATTTAGAAACTAATTTTTTAAATGAATTTTAATTTAAGTATTTTCTATATCTTCTATAAAGTAAATAAAATGTATTTTGTAAGCAAAAAATCCAGAAGAATATATTAAAAGTGTCTGGAAAGGATTCAAGAGTTTGACCTTGACAACGATTTTGGTGTACTAAAATTTTCTACGAATATTTCTTCCAAATTACGTGAAGACTTTTAGAATTTTTCTAGAAATTTTCGTTGCAAAGTTTTAAAATTTTTATTGTCAAATTACATGGATGTTCTTTGACATTTCTGGATGGAGTTTCAAAAATTTTACATATCAGCATATTCCCATTCAGATTTTTCTTCTAGGTTTTAAAAATATACAGCAATTTTTATTTCAAGCTTTTAAATTACATGTGATTTCTACATTCTTCCATTTGCTAGGAGCTTCGATTGTGCGATTTTTTCATCCCTAAAAAGTATAGTTTTAAAGCCTTCCAGTATCTTTAGTGGTTGAAAACTTTGTTCGTGGTTATTCACCTTCCTAACTTATACACTTTAATTTCCATCATTATTTTCGTTTTCAAACCATTTAATACAAACAATATTGATGTCTTATGAAAAAATGAACTTGATCTTGTATGTATATGTAGGGTAAGTGTGTGTTTAAATTATTTTTGCAACATGCACATTATACATGTTTAACGTTACTTGCTGAATTTCATGAGAACGTAATAGTTAGCATAATAACGCAAACATATTCGCGTGTGCAATAAAGTAGGTGAAGGGTTACTGAGGAAGGCAGAATGTAACAAATGACGTGACTAGATCGGTAATTATGGCCGTTGCAAACTGTTGCATGCCGCACGTAATTGTATTATTTAATGTAAAGGAGAGGAGGATCGCGAAGTAAATCATAAGGCCGCTTGTAATTATTATTTTTTGTTATCTGAAAAAGAATACAAAAATAATGGGAAAACTCTCGAAGAAAAAAAGAAGAAAAAGGAGTATCAAACATTATTTAATTATCAGAAAAATAATGAAAATTGTTTAAAAAGAATAAAAACGTCTGGAAAATTCTCAAAAAAAATTCCTTATTATAAAACTTCCTTTACTCAATTTTTTTTAAAAGAAAATAATTTTGTAATAATACAGTTAAAAATTTGTTAAAATGTATCCAAAATTTAGAAAAAATAATGCTTCTAAAAAACTATTTTTACTTAAAATACTTTTTGAAAAGAAAAATATTTCAAACAATGAAATTTCATTAAAAAAAAATGTTGAATTGTTAGAATTGAATATAAGAAACAAGGGAAAATTCTCAATTTTTTTTTTTAAATAACTAATTTTACAAAACAAGACATTTGAAAATGTCTTAAAGAACAGGAAAAAACAATTGAAAATTTGGAGGACTAAGAAACAATGAAAAAAATTTCCAAAAGAAAATTTCTAAAAATACATTTTTACTTAAGAATATTTTCACAAAAAAATTATTTGAAAATTTCTTAAAGAACAAAAAACATTAAAAACGGTAAAAATTGTAATCGAAAGAGTTCAGAATTTGTTAAAAAATAATACAAATAATTTCTTAGAGAAAAATGTTTCTAGAAAAAACTATTTCGTTAAAAAGATAAAAAAAAGTATCAAAAAAGGGAAAAGAAAAAAAAAATTCGTAATCTTTCAAAAAGAACCAACTTTTGCTTAAAAATAATTTTAGCAAATTTAAAAACATTACGAAATATTACAAAAAAAACGGAAAAGTTTGAAAACTGAAATGAATCAAAAAAAAAATTTGGAAAATTCTGAAAGAAAAAACTTTCTAAAAAACTATTTTTACTTAAAAATAATGTTACATACAAAATATTTAAACTTTCGTAAAGAGAAGAAACAAAATATAAAAATCAGCTGAAAGTTGAAAAAAAAACCAACAAATAAAAGTAAAAATTCTCAAAAAACGTTTCTAAAAATGTTTAAAAATTTTGCAAAAGAACAGGACATAAAAGTGTTAAAAAACCAGTTAGAATTAAAAAGCAGATAATGAATGGTTAAAAAGAATACCAAAAACAATAAGAACAACTTAAAAGATAAAACTTTGTAAAAACTATTTTTACTTAATTTTAATTCTACAAATTATAAGTTAAAGTTGAAATATTGTTTAAAACAATAAGAAAAATCAATGGAAATTCTCGAAGACTTTTTTTAAAAACATATTTTTTTAATAAGTGGAACTTATCAAGAAAAGTTGAAAGTTTGTTCAAAAGAATGCAAAGAAACAATGGAAAAATTTTAAAACATAAAACTTTTTAAGAGAACTAAGTTTACTTATTATATAAGCAATTACAATAAAATTATTTACAAATCTTCTAAAAAAAAAAAAAAAAAACAAGTATTAGACAGTGAAAATTATCAAAAAAAAATGTTGACAATTTGTTAATAGAGAATACAAAAAACAAGAAGAAAATTCTCAAAGAAAAAACTTTTTAAAGAACCATTTTTACTTAAAAAAACAGCAAAAATTATTAAAAAAACAATCGAAAAATTCTGAAAGTGATAAACTATTCAAAAATCTATTCTAACATAAAAGTAATTTTAATTAAAAAAAACATTTGAATATTTCGTAAAGAACAGAAAATTAAGTATCAAAATACAGTGAAAATTTAAAAAAAAAAACAGTTCAAAATTTGTTAAAAAGAATACAAAAATTAAGGATAAATTATCAAACAAAAAATTTGTTAATAAAGAATACAAAGAAAAAAACGTTATCAAAACAACAATTGGAATATTCTGAGGGAAAAAAAAACCTTAAATAAATAAATAAATTGCTTTATTCAAAAAAAAAATAACAAACTTAAATATAGTTCGATAATAATTTGAAAGCGTCACAAACAAGAAAGAAATACCAAATTAAAATAAACAAATCATACATTTTGCATACACAAATAATATTTTAATTAATGTTTAATAGATAATAAATGCCAATTATGATATAATAAATAATATTATTGTTGGTTTAAATACGTAAAATATTCATCAATAGTATAAGGTTCAATTTGCACTAATTTTTGGAATATAGAGTTCTTATACTTAATGAAACTTTTAATTTCTTTTATCTGCGTTGGCAGCGTGTTATAGAATTTTACACAGGCATAAAAAGCGCACTTTTCAGTAATTTGCAACTTATGCTGGGGAAAACGTAAGTCATCCTTATGTCTAGAGACTGATCTATTGCTGTTTGGTATAAATAAATTTCTATTTTTGTAGCAAAATTTCATACATTCTAATATGTACAGCGCCGGCACAGTTAATAAATTATTTAATCTAAAGTGACCTCGAAGTGATTTTAGATGTGGAAGTTTGTAAAGAATACGCAATGCTCGTTTCTGTAGTTTAAAAATTTCAGGTAAATTTGTTGTTCCACCCCAATGAATAATGCCATAACGCACTTTACCTACAAAAATTGAGTGATATACCGTCAACGCAGTAACACATGGATCAATAAGTCCCGGGACTAACCCAGAGATGGCGCTCGTAGTAAACCAGTAACCACGCCTTTCTAGAGTACTAACCTTTGCTTGAAACGTGTCAAAATTTTAAGTCGATCGGACCAGAAACAGCAGAGTTATCGAGGTTATAGTAAAGTCATTTTGTAGTCAGTTTAAAAAATGGAAAAAACCGAGTTTCGTGTTCTAATAAAACATTGTTTTTTAATGGGTAAAAACACCGTGCAAGCGAAACAATGGATTGAAAAATGTTACCCGGAATCTTCTCCATCAAAAACAACGATTTGTCGGTGGTTTACCGAGTTTAAACGTGGTCGTACCGACATAAATGACGCGGAACGCTCGGGTAGACCTGTGGAAGCCTCTACACCGGAAAATGTGAGTGAAGTGACAAACATTATCATGAAAGACCGTAAAGTGAAGCTCCGTGAGATTGCTGAGATGACACAGATATCATATGGAAGTGTATTTGCTATCGTTCATCAAAAATTGAGCATGAAAAAGGTTTTTTCCAAGTGGGTGCCGCGATTGCTTTCGATGGAACAAAAACAGCAACGAGTCGATGATTCAGAAAGCTGTTTATCGCTATTGACTCGTAACAAAAAAGATTTCTTGCGTCGTTACGTGACCATGGACGAAACATGGATACATCACTACACTCCAGAGTCGAAGCGGCAGTCATCTGAGTGGCGTACAGCTGACGAAAGCCGTCCGAAGCGTGCGAAAACGCAGCAGTCAGCTGGAAAAGTCATGGCGTCAGTTTTTTGGGATACGCATGGCGTGATTTTTATTGATTACCTCGAAAAAGGTAAATCGATCAACAGCGACTATTATATTGACTTGCTGGTGCGTTTGAAGAAGGAAATAGCAAAAAAACGACCGCACATGCAGAGAAAAAAATTCCTTTTTCACCAAGACAATGCACCCTGCCACAAGTCAATGAAAACAATGGCAAAATTGGACGAATTGGGCTTTGATCTGCTTCCCCACCCCCCATACTCGCCAGATTTAGCCCCCAGTGACTACTGGCTTTTTGCTGACCTTAAAAAAATGCTCCAGGGAAAAAGATTTGGCTCAAATGAGGAGGTCATCGCTAAAACAGAAGCTTATTTTGAAGCGAAAGATATTAATTTTTTTAAACATGGTATTGAAAAATTGGAAAAGCGGTGGAACGATTGTATCACCCTAAAAGGTGATTATGTAGATGAATAAAAAAAATTTTGCAAAAAAAATGTTGTTTTCATTGTTAGTCCCGGGACTTATTGATCCATGTGTTATTTGTGTCCACTGCCTCAGATAGAATCCGCAGACAGTAGCAGCTGCTACTTAACTGTTTCGATAATGCTGCAACATAATCTTTCCATGTCAATTTTTCATCGAGAATTAACCCTAGAAAACGGCCAGAGTTTTTAATTTGAATTGTTACATCGTTATTTAAAGTTAGTTCTTGATAAATACAATTTTGTCTTTGTGTTTTGAATATAATGAATGTTGTTTTACTTTGATTTAATATTAACTTATTATTAATACACCATTTGCTTAACTGTTCTAAAGTAGCTGATAGCTCTTCTATTAACTGATTTGTCGTATCTGCAGTTACCAACAGGTTTGTATCATCAGCATATGTTGTACAATAATGTTTTTTATTAAATGGTAAATTAAATATGTCGTTTAAAAAAGTTACAAATAATTGAGGCCCTAGGACACTGCCCTGTATTACCCCACGCTTTATGATTAATGGTCCTGATTTTACTTTATTTACATCTCCTGTAATTAACTCAACAACTTGTTGTCGGTTCTGTAGGTAAGAGCGAAACCACTGATTTGCTATCCCTCTTATGCCGTAACTATAAAGTTTTTTTAGCAAAATATCATGCTCTATACAGTCGAAAGCACAAGAAAAGTCAAGCATTATTGCGCAAGTTAGTTTTCCTTTCTCCAAACTCTCTACTATTTGTTTTATAAAATAAAATACAGATGTATCAATACTTCTACTTTTTGAGTACCCGTGTTAGTTATTATTTATTAATTTACATTTTTTGAGAAATTCTGTAAGTTTTTCCGAAACAATCAACTCAAAAAGTTTGGAAAAAGCGCTTAGTAATGTGATCGGGCGGTAATTGCTCAAATCCTTTGCATCACCTTTTTTGAATAGAGGTTTAATAAGTCCAAATTTAAAAGAATCTGGAAAAGTGCCGGAAGTAAAAGATACATTGATGATTTGAGCCAAAGGTTCTGCAATGATATGGATTATCTTTTTTAATAAATTACTAGAGATGTTATCTAATCCACAACTATTTTTATTTTTTAGACGTTTTGTGTAATTTATAACTTCATCTGCCGTGACTGGAAAAAAATAAAAGCATTTTGAGTTATTAGGAATATTATTTTCATATTCCTTAAATGGCAACTTACTTATTAAATCACTGGCTCTATTAGTAAATAAATTATTAAATTCATTTGCTAGTTTTTTAGAATTTGTGACTTCAATATTAGTTTTGCTTTCCCGCTTATTCCCAATGATATTTTTAAAAATGTTCCATACTGTTTTATTTTTGTTTTCCGAACGAATAATTTTCTTTTTGTAAAAGTCTATTTTTTCCTTTTTTAATTGCTTATCATACAGCTGTTTATACTTATTGAAGTACTGTTTGGCCTCCGGAAAGAATTGTGCCAAAACATTAAAAATAGACATTTTATTTTTATATGCTTTTGTAGCTTGTGTTTTAAAGCTGATTTTATTTTGTTTTTTGTGGAATGTTGCAATTGGAAAAGTTGCATTAAAAATATTAATTATAGTAGTTATAAAAATTGAACATTTTTTGTTTACATCTGGTTGATCATATACCAGTTGCCATGTTTCTAGTGTTAAAGTACTACAAAAACTGTTTATTAAATCATTTGTAATAATGTGTTTCTTAATTCTGCCATTTCTTGTTATTGCACTGCATTTCAGACTTACCAACTGTGCACTGTGGTCTGAGAGGCCTGTATGGATAATTCTCGGTTCTCCGACTAAAATGGAATTGGTTGCAGCATTATCCAAACAACTAGACGATGTACTTGTTATTCTAGTTGGCTGGTTAAACATAAGTTTTATGCCATATGAACTCAAAACATTCTTAAATGCTACAGATTCATAATTATTTTTTAGCGTGTCTATATTATAGTCACCCATAATTACAAATTGTTTATTTTTATTTTGTAATGTATCTAGCATAATACACAATTTTTCCAAGAAACGATGAAAATTTCTTGATTTTGTACTATATAAAACGACAACTATTAAGTTTATATTTTTTGAATTCACTTTTAACTCACACTCCGCACCCGCACATTCAAATGTTTCCTCTTCTGCCATTTTATTTATAAATTCAACTGGTCTTGATGAAATATTTGCATCGACAAAAATTGCCGTCCCTCCGTGTTCCTTCTTTGTTCTGCAGAACGCAGAAATTAATTTAAATCCTTGCAAATTAATGAACTTTATATTGTCCGTTTGCCAATGTTCAGTTATGCAAATAACTTTTATATTATATTCAGTTTGAATTAAATGGTCCAATTGATTAATTTTTGGTCTCAACGATTGTATGTTGTGGTGTAATATTTTAACACAATTTCCGCTTATTTCTTGCCTTGTGTTTTCTCCACCTGCTGAAAATTTTTAGTTAAATTATTGCTACTTCCGTCGTCTTTGTTTATGACTGGATGTTTACGAGGAAAGTGGAATCTGTCCACGTATGTCCCCTTTGGCCAAAAATCCAATGAAGTGAATTTATCAATTAGACTATATGGAATACCTAGTTTGAAAGCACATCCCATTGTTGTTGCTTGAAGTGTGAGCTTTTCACATGAATACTCACGCTCCTCTACTTCTTTTAAACAATTTAATATGTCGTGTTCTGTTACTTCTTCGCTTATATTGGCAATGAAAAGCCAGTATTTCCGTTCCACCACTTTTAATTTGGAAAGTGACGAGGACTGAGGGTTTCCAGTAGCTATTTTGTTTTGTGTTGTTTTCCTGTTTCGTTTTTTATTTATAACTTTCCAGTTATCATTATCTATATTTATTATTTCATCGCATTTATTTCGTATAACAGCTTCTTCTACTGCCAATTTTACTGCTTCTGGAGCGATAGAATATGTATTTACACTCGTATCTCGGTCCGCATTAGTATTATCTTGTGAGAAGATTTGCGGCTGGGTCGTCCGTTTTTGTTGTTTGTTGACATCCGCGTCCATCGACTGCGCCTCCGGTGTATTATTGTGTTTGCTGGAGCTCTGTTGGTTCGCGCCTGGTTTGCGTGTACTCTGCGCATAATTTTGGTTTAATTTTCTGTGTTTGGTTGGTACGTCGGGCGAGACGATATCGTTTGTACTAATAACTACATTATTTAACGGACCACTAGGTGGCGACTGTTTATTAATTTGTTGTAGTAGTGTAACATTATCTTTGAGAACATTAATTTTGTCTCTTAATTCTTCTATAATAGCTTCTTGGTATTTAACTGTGAGCTCAAAATACCTTATTTCGTCGTTTAGTTTCGGATCGAAGCGTTCAGCACAGCAATGAACCATTCCCAGCGTGTCGACATAGGTTCCACTGATCTTCAATAAACACAAAGGATGATAAGAGTTGTTACAGTCTACACACTGAATAGATTCATTAGCTTCCGCAAAACACTGTTTACATTGTATTTGGTCAATGCACACTCTAGGTTGGGTAACCTTATTTATCACTGTTTCCGTGCTGTCATTGGAATCCATAGAGTTGTTGCTGTCCATTGGTTCACAACAATTTATAAGCTTCTCACTCAGTATTACGGCACCTTTTATGTATTTTGCACATCCCGGGTGTATCAACGCACTACAGGTTATACACGTATATCCTGATTTCGGCATTTGCTTGCAATTACGGCAAGGAATCACGAGAGCACTACTCTGCACGTCTTCACTCGTGGTCGCCATATTTTGTAAAAAAAATAAGTCTATTTTAACTTTAAAATAATTTTATAAAAATCCTTTGAAAATTTCGTAAAGAACATAAAATAAAGTATCAAAAAACAGTGAAAAATAAAAAAAAAACAATTCAAAATTTGTTAGAAAGGAATACAAAAATGATGGAAAAATTCTCAAACCAAAAGCTTTTAAAAAAACTATTTTTACTTTAAAATAATTTGAAAACGTCTTAAGGAAAAGAAACATAAAGTATCATAAAACAGTGAAAATATCATAAGAAAAGTTGAATATTTGTCAAAAAGGATACAAAGAAACAATAGTAAAATGTTCAAAGGAGAAACTTTCTATAAACTTATGTTTACTTAAAATGGAAATCAAAAAACAATTTTTAAAGTTTTTATTTAAAACATTTTTACAAAAAATAACATTTAAAAAATTAATTTGAATAATAGAAAAAATATATCAAAAAAATAATGGGGAAATTCTAAGAAACAATAAACTTTCAAAAAATCTATCCCAACTTAACTTTCCAAAATAAAAACATTTGAAAATTTCGTAAACAACAGAAAATATCAAAACTAGTCAAAATTTTTAAATAGAAATATATTTTTTAAAGAAAATAATGGAAACATTTTCAAAACAAAATTCACTAAGAAAACTATTTTTATTCAAATTATTTAACATAAAAAAATTGTAAATTTTGTAAAAACACAGGAAAAGGATATGGATAAAAAAACAGTAAAAGTCAATAAAAACTATTAAATATTTGTTTAAAAAAACTTTCTAAAGACTAAATAATTATACAAAAACTGTTTGAAAATTTCGTTAAGAAGAGAAAAACTTACGTCTAAAAATTTCGTAAAAAAGAGGAGAAAGGGTATTACCAGTGAGGGCTATCAAAATTCAAATCAAATAGTTGAAAATTTGTTAAAAATGCAAAATAAAAACTTTCTATAACACTACTTAAAAAATAATTTTACAAAAATAACAGGACAAAAAGTAAATAAAACTGAGTGTTATTAAAAAACAAATGTTTGAAATTTACTAAAAATAGAATAGAATAGAAAAATTAAAAATAATTTAACAAATAATAAAAATAATAATAAAAATAGGACAAAAAACTAGTTTTGATTAAAAATTACTTTATCAGACAAATTATTTTACAAGAAGAAAATTTTGAGAATTTCTTAAAGAACAGGAAAATTGTATTTAGTAGAAATAGATTTAAGAATTGATAGATTTATGAAATTTTTTCTTAATCAAAATTTTTAAAAGAAACATATTTCACACGGTTTCCATTCGGAATAGAGGAATTGTTAAGGGAAGTCAAAATATTACTTAACCCGTTATACAAATTGAAGTGTTAGAGATCTGACGATGAATGAGTTTAACAAATGATTATATTAAGAAATAAAACAAATATTTAATTCTTTGGTTCCTTAGAATAATTAAGAATTTTCATTGAGAAATGTAAAAAAAGTTATTTTAAAGATGTTAAAAGAAAGTATTTAAACTCAATATAACTTTTTAATTTAGAATCGGTATTTTTTATGAAAACAGTAAAGTTATCAAGTAACAGATGAAATAAAAAAAAGAAACATAAAACAATGGAAAAAATCACAAAAAAACTTTTTAAAAATAGGAAAAAAAACCTATTAAAAAACCGTAAAAATGATGAATAAATATGTTGAAAATTTCATTAGAAAGAATACGAAAACGATTAAAAAATTCTGTAAGAAATAACTTTTTAAAAAACTATTTTACTTCGAAATAAAATAATACTTAAAAATATATTTGAAAATTTCGCTAAGAATATGAAAAAAGGTATTGAAAACAGTGAAAACTAAAAATTTCCAAAAAATTCAAAAATCAATTAGAAAAGTGCCAAAAAAGCTTATTAAAGTATGAAAATTTCGCAATCAAAAGAAAAAAGAAGTATCAAATATTGAAAATTTGTTACAAAATATAGATATTCTTAACAAAAAGAACTTAAGAATCTTTAATTAAAAAATAATTTTATAAAAAGATCTTAAAAAAAAAATAATTAAAATTAGTTTAAAAGTTGAAAATTTGTTTAATAAGAATAAGAATAAAACATTGAAAATATTTTCAAAGAAAAAATTCTAAATAACCATTTTTAATTTAATTTCACAAACAAATCATTTGAAAATGTTTCAAAGATCAGAAAAAAGTAAAACCAGTAAAAATTATAAAGGTATAATAATTTTAAACCAATTGAAAAATAATACAAATAATCAATTCCCCTCACAATGTCCATATTTCCCAAACTATGATCCCTCCTTCAGTTTCCGTAAAATACCTGGGCATAACCATAGATCAAAAAATAAATTTTAAAAAACATACAGCCACAGTAAAAAGCAAAATAACTTCTAGAGCAAAATGCTTTAGAAGCTTAACTTATAAGAATAAAGGCATCAATACAAAAACAGCTGTAAAAATTTATAAGATGATCTGCCGTCCACTACTTGACTATGGTTGTGCCCTCTATCCCAAACCCAGCAATCCAATATCCCGCAATATTGAAGTTAGCGAGCGAGCATCCCTCCGTACCCTAACAAAACTCCGGCATCCTCTAAATCCTTTACACAATCCTTCCAACCAACTCCTCTACGATACAACCCTAGTTATCCCCATTCAAGAACGCCTTCGATTCCTATCAGAAAAACTCTCCAAAAATCCTTTCAACTTCCAGATATTATCCCTTTACTGTCATCCTAGAAACCCTAGTATAAATCCTAAATTTAAAAATCCCAATTCAACCATATTCGATTTCATATCATCATTTCATCCTTTCACGCATTAACGACTGACGCCATATGACTGGACAAAGCAAGGCAGAAAGACCTCTGGTCGATAGCCTTTTGACAGATTAACTCACTAACACCTCATTCATTATTCACTATGTTTTTGTAAATATTGTAAAATTTGTCAATAAATATATGTATCTATCTACAAATAATCATAGGAAGATTCTTAAAGCAAAAAATTTCTAAAAAAACTATTTGTACTTACAAAATAATTGTAAAGATATAAAATATCACAAAGAGCTGAAAATTAAAAACAAAACAAAAAACAAATAAAATCTCAAAAAATACTTCTAAAACATTTGAAAATGTTGCAAAGATCAAAACAAAACAGTATTAAAGAATTGTGAAAGTAATTAAACTTTCTTAACAATTTGTTCAAAAAGAAAACAAAAAACAATAAGAAATTCTCAAGCTTACAAATTTATTTTTACTTAAAAATAATGCTGCAGGTTAGAAGCAGCAATAATTTTTTTTAAATTCGAAAGTTTGATTAAAAGACTACTACAAAAGTCTAGAAAAATTCTCAAAGGGAGAAAACTTTTGAAAAAGTATGGAAAACAAGAAAAATGGTTTTCAGAAATCAGTAAAACCTAATTAAAGTTGAAAATTGAAATGGGAAAATTTTTAGAGATAAAACTTTTTAATGTACCACTTTTACTTAAAAATAATTTCACAAATAAAACATTTCAAAACTTCGTAAATAACAAGAAAAATGTATCAGAAATAAGGAAACTTATGAAAAAAACCGCTGAAAATTTGTTAAAAATTATACAAATAATAAAAATTCTTACAGAAATAACATTCTGAAAAACTATTTCAACTTTAAAATAATTTCACAAAGATACACTTGCAAAAGAACAGAAACAAATCAAGAAAGTGAAAATAATACAAAAAGAGTTATTTAAAAAGAATACAAATGAATAAAGGGTAAATTCTACATTAAGCTATTTTAAGAAACATTTGAAAATTTCGTTATGAAAATAAAAAGAGAACATTTTCAAAAATGCTATGTAAAATTTGTTTAAAAACATAAAAAAAACAATAAGAAAAATCTCGTAAAATAGCTTTCGAAGAATCTAACTTTATTCAAAAGTAATTTTACAAGTTTTTCTTGTGAAGAACAATAAAAAAAAGTATCAAAAAATACAAATTATCAACAGTCCAAAATTAAAAAAAAAAACAAAAATCAATTTAAAAATTTTCAAAGGAAGAACTTTCTAGATAACCATTTTTATTATATATGTCAAAAAACAGTGAAAATTATCAAAAAAAAAAATCGTGAAAGGTTGTTAAAAAGAGTACAACATTTTTTGGAAAATACTTACAGAAAAAACCTTCTCTAAAAACCTATTTTTAATTAAATATAATTTTAAAAAACGCTTAAAGATTTCGTAAGGAGAGGTAAAAAAAAGAAAAAATTCCATTTTCAAAGTTAAAACTGTTTTAACTTTGAAAATAGTCTGCGAAGACCGAAACACGTGTTAGGCAACTGGAAATAAAAACATTATTGAACAAAACAAGTGTTATTCTTCACTTAATACTAATATCTGTTTCCATCAAGAGTGTAGCGCAACAAGCATTAACTTTATTTAAGAATTTCTTAAAGAACAGGAAGAAAATATTCATTAGGAGCTTTTAGAATTATTAGATTCATAAAAGATTAATATAATAAAAATTAAAAAAGAAAGATTTTTCATAGGGTTACTATTCGAAACAGAGAAATTACATTTGCTCTCATTAAAATCGATAAGTAACAAACTTTCATGCAGAAACACAATTTATTTGATTAAGATTGATACTTGCTTTGCTCCTAATTACTATCACTGGATAGTAATTAGGAATAATTCACTTGTTTTATTTCATATATTTACTATTACTAGTTTCCTGACACGTGTTTCGGCGATTGCTCGCCATTCTTAAAGGAGTATAAAAATTAATAAAATTTTTATACTCCTTTGAAGGAAGCTATTCGAAAATTCTTCAAAAATTTGATTACAAGTAAGAAAACGTAAATGTTAATATAATATGAAAAGAACACATCACTACTATTTTTAATGAAAATACTAATGCTGTCACGTCATACGAATATAATCTATTACATTATAACGGTCCACTCAATAACATCAAACACGTACACGAGTGTGTTAAGCAAATAAGTAGTACGTTTAGGCGTCGTTTACATAATTAGTTAATAATAGGACAACACTACAACCATCAATTATCCGGCGATCTCAATCCGGGCTATGTAAAATAACTCATGTTCTATGGAGTGAATAACGCAATTTAGTGCATCAAAACTTTCGTTTTCACGCTCACTACTTACTATAGTAGCTGGCTCATAATACGTTAACTATGAACGAACAAACGGAACAGACGTTCACCTTAATTCGATTCACAGTTATGGTGAAGGCCTTCGGCTCCACGCAGCACCACAATAAATTAATCCTTGCGAACACATCGCCAGCCTACAGATGACTCAATTTCATTCCGAGCCGAAGCGAAAATGGGCACAGGCGGAAGTTCGAAAAACCATTTTCCAAATGACATCAAATTTAATTCCATTTATTAAATAAACAAAAATAAAAAAAACACACGTTTTATTCCCTAACTAATTTAATCAATTATTACGTTATACAATTTAACCTTTTATTAAAGTAACATGATATGATGTAAACTTTAAATGTAAAACCCTTTTTCCACTGAAATATGAAAAATATCAATTTCACGTATCAATTCTCGAAGCGCAATTTCGCAAGCTGTCTCGCTGTCATTTAATACGACATGTTCAACTATTTCGTCCTACAGTATATCATAATATTATTATTATACACGTGCGCTTTATCTAAAATAAATTGGACTGAAAATGAAAAAAAATGATGTAACTATACTCACTGCTATTGTTTTCAGGACGCCGATTCATTTAAGATAAGATGAATGACCCTATTTACTAAAGATACGCAAGATTTACAGCTAGGGGGCGTAGAAATAACTTTCCCTGGACTTTAATAAAAAAAAAGGAAAACATTTTCAGTTTATTTATACCTATCATTTATTTGTATGTCTATATCAGGATGGGTTGAAATATTATGGTTTGTGAAATAATAAGCGACTTTGGATATTATAAAATAAAGCACGAAAAACCTTTCTTCACACAGTATATTTGAAATACTAAATTAATTACTAATTAGTATTAAGTGTTTTATTTTATAATCAAGTTTATCTTCACGTACATCAACCAGTTAATTTACTATGACTTTGAACATTGATTTTTTGCTTTCATAGATAGAAAGTGTAGGGTCTATTTTATGATTGGAAATAATATAATAATTTAATAATTAGATCTTAATACCACATACAGAAAATTTTGTTAGTATTTTATATATATACACATTTCAAAAAATGTTAAAATATTATGGGTTATAAAGTATCCTCGACAAAATCTTGTGAATATTAGGATATTATATTAATATCTCTAAAAGAACAAAATGTGGATAGTTCTGTTAAATATTTCTGTTTTTAATATTACTAATCTAGTCACAAGTCAAAGTATTGATTGGAAATAATTTTTATAAAGTTTCTCCTAAGATATTTTTGTTGGATTCACATAATGGAACTCGTTTAATGTAATAGAATTAAGTGAAGTAAGGAATAAACTCTGTGTTATTTTATTTTTCAAAATACTTCACGTAAACTCAAACCTTCGTTTAATCTAATTATAACAGATCAGATTTTTACCATTATCTTCTTTTTTATGTATCCTCTGTGAAAATTTTTTTCTCTAATCTTTACCTTTTCTTTTTTAGTATTATGCAATGACTCTTTTGTTGAGCATCGTAAAAATAAGTTGTGATTTTTGTGCTCAAAAAATCTATTTATTAAGTTATATGTGTTAGTCCTTATGCTATAAAGAAAAAAAAGTTCAGATATGATTTTTATCATGTAATACCTTCATTTTATCTATACAATCTAGATAAAAACCTTGATGATGAATATTCATTAATCGTTTAAGTGAAAATCCCTATATAAACTTGTCAAATGAGAAAATCTTCTGAAGTATTAGTGGTTGTCATAGAAATCGTAAACTATTTGTTATTTGTTAGGATGAAATACAAATTCTCTCTCAATTTAGTTTGAAGAGTCTGTTGAAAACACATTGTTGCGCACCTGTACTATAACAAGTCAGCGAATGTAATTTATTTTCAACGTTCTGGCTCGAATTGAACACATTTACGTGCGGTTTCATTACCCTGGGACATGAATTATTTCTACGCCGTGTTTTCGATGAAGAGTGGAGGTTTAATTACATTCTGGTAAAATTGTACGCGAATATTCAATTTGCAGACGGATTTAATTAAAAAAATGTATTAGTAAAGTTGGGTAGGTTATTAAACTAAAATAGCATCTAACAACAAATAAGTGATGATAATAAAATTGATTCAAAATGAATTCAAACGAGAATTTAATTGCCTTTAAAACTTAATGTAGATAATCTGCGGATTTAACTTATACAGTTAATTTATTGATTAGATACAAAATAAAAGAGAATGTTGGAGATTTGATTGCTTACCAAAAGGTATTCGAATGGAATGCCTTGCTTTAAAAATACAAAATCAAAGAAGAGAAGAATTTCTGCTTAAAGGTTATATCAGTTAACACCTGGTGTACAGGGGTGAACGATTTAGTAGAAGCCTGGAAACAAGCAAAAAATTTATTAAAAAAACGAGTTCGTCCCAGACCTCCGACCCACAAGCTTTACCTACAAATATTCGCTACCTCACAGAAGCCAGAGGAAGACACGAGCGACTTTATTATGCTGAAGAGATCGTTATTCGCAAAACCTCATCTTAAGAGGATATACTGCTTCTTAAAATACGAGATCAGAGATAGGATTTCGAGATCTGAAATAAACAAATTCCAGGATCTGCTAGATGAAACAGGACTATTGGAATCGCAACTATGGGAAAAACAGAAAACCCGCCTGAAGTGCACATTCTGCAAAGGTTATGGACATGCCATCGAAGAGTATAGAAAGAGGAAAAAAAGCAAACAAACCGTTGCTCCTTGTGTAGAAAAGGGAGTTGAGATGTTATGGTTGCCATAAAAAGAAATTGCTTAAATTGTTCACCATCTAAACTAACAGTATCACCTCCGCCAGTAGCCTTTTGTTCAGCTAATCTTGGGTTACGAGTTCGAGATAGGCCAGCCCTCAACATTAGCAATGGGAACATAGCTAGCACAGCTTACAAAGACACTTGTGCCAGATTTGACGTCTTCATGGTAAGCAACTACCTAGAGGAGCTCACAAGGCATAAGCCAATGGTCACACCATTTTCAAGATCTCCTAGGCATGCAACCAGTCACAACACTTCTTCATTCCCCAGGAGGAAGCTTTAAACTTCATGTTTCGTGATGCGATCTCACAAATACACATGGAATAAAACCTACACCTAGCCTCCCTCGATTTAGAGAAAATCCATTTAAAAACAGGAGAAAAGGCCGTCCCGCACAGTTATAGCGAAAGAAAAAAGATAGATCGCCTTCCAGAAAAACAACGTGAGCAATTCAATAAAATGCGACCTCCCAGGGAGGCACTAGAAAACGTCCATTCATACAGGAGAGCACCGATAGCTCAGCCACCGTACCGATTATCACCGATGAAAACAGACATCCTGAAGGCAGTAGGAATTATAGAGGAATGTAATAGGGCGTGATCCGCTCCGGTAGTATTAGTACCGAAACCCCAGGGGAAAGTAAAGTTATGCATCAATTATCGCAAACTAAACAAGAATTTTTACTTATTTATTTATTTATTTAATACTCCTTTCTAACAAAATATCTCAAAAATTATTATACAATATATCTGCTACATGCTACCAATGAAATAGTCATCATATCCACTCTCGACTTGCAGTCCGGTTACCACCAGGTGAAATTCCGAAATGAAGACCAAGAAAAGACAGTGTTTGTCTCTCCGGTCGGCCTCTTTCGGTACACCAGGATGCCCTTCGGGTGAAACGCTCCTGCCACCTTCCAACGATTAATGGACCGTGTAGAGGACCACCTGTACGGCCTGGAGAAGGTTTTCAACCACAGAGTAAACAGAAAAAATGCAAGTTTGGCTGCACTTTCGTAAAGTACCTGGGCCACATAATAACCAGGAGAGGATTCTGTCAAACCCGGAAAAGGTGAACGCTATTTCAAATCGATTAGCGCCGATAAATATCAAGCAACTGCAGAGCATCCTACAAGCTTGCAGTTGGTATAGAAAATTCATAAAGGACTTCTTAAAGATCGCTGAGCGATCAAGCTAAAAAGGACTGGATCTGGGAAGAGTCACATTAAGAAGTATACGAGTCCCTCAAGGAAGCCCTTAGCACCGCACCAATTCTCCAACAGACTCTGGGAGCAGCTGTAATACAGGCAAGTAGACTTCTGACTAGGGCGGAAATAAAATAGAGTATAACGGAACGTGAAACGCCCGCTATTGTCTGGATCGTCCAAAGGTTTAGAGGTTACATTGAACACAACTCGACAATTGCACTTACCGATCACCAATCTCTCCGCTGACTGATGACGCTCAAATCACTAAGTAGATGCCTTGACTGATGGGCCCTACAGCTTCAACCATGCAGGCTATAAATTTAATACACACCAGAAAAGAAAATTTAATTACAGATTTCTGGTCAAGGCCCCTAGTCAATAAAATCCCTTCAGAATCGACCTACCTGTAAAGTCCGCAGCATATCTAAGAACAAAGCAGATATAGAACGAGGAAATCAAGAAAATCATCTACACATTTGAAGCTGACCGACCTGAAGAAACCAGAAAATGGAATATATAGTGACCCAATAGGGGCTGTACCGGTACTCGGGGGATGATGCAGACCGCACCCTGAGGAAGATCCTGCAGAAAAACTACTGGCCAGGGATACGTTGCGACTACCAAGAGTGTCAAAATATTAATAAAAACTAAGCCACCAGAGCTCTGGCCATGAACAGAATTTTCGAGATACTGGTTTTCGACCTTTTTGGCTCACTTCCGCAAGGTTCAGGCAAGGATATTCCTAATCGAGGACACAGCCTCAATATGAGTCGAACTATTCCGGTAGGAAACCATCACATCCGCCGCCTATGAAAATGTACTCATAGAGAAAGTATTTCTGTGTTTTGGACTTTCGAGACGATTAATCAGCGATAATGGCACCCAATTTATGCAAGAGTTTCTACACTGATTATAGATAGACCACTACTTTACACCAATAGCCAAACCAGTCGAAAAAAAATCGAGATCGAATGAAAGCACAGCTAGCTATTCATCCCGGTACAAAACATACAGATAGGCCGAGCAAACTACCAGAAATTAGGTTTGAAATGAACTCAGCTTATTGCACATCTACTGGAACATCGCTTACCTGGCATTGTTGCGGGATTCGTTGGCCTATTTCCCCCCAAACTATTGATTTTCCCTTTATTCCCCGAGAGCGCCGAGATTCTGAGTATCGCTTCTGTCAAGGCTAAACGTTAACGATGTCCAGCACTACCTACGTGAGATAATGAAAACCGATATGCACCTGCACGACATCAGAACTAAGCGTACCAAGCTGATAGATAGACGCATTGCATCTGGTCAAGGAGCGACACGAGAAGATTTAGGACAAAAGAATGGTCTACATACACAAAAAGGTGAAGCATTCCGAAATTTATATGACAAGGGAATGGTATGAATGAATGCACATACCCTTAGCAAAGTAGGAAAGAAAAGACCACTGTAAAATTCACCCCTAAGAGAGGGGAACCGTAAATAATCCTAGCAAAAAAGGACTTTACTCATAAGAAATAGCTTAACGGTCCCGCTGGACAAGTACCACGTAATAGCACCAATGAGATATAGTGACCACGAATGAAGCCCCAGCTGTCCGATTTGGAAGAGAGGATGACGCAGGAGAAATCCAGAACTCTCTGCCAGGGCCCTGAGGGAGAGATTGTAATGGGGTAAGTACGAAGCGGCTGCGTACCAAGACAGAGAGCCCCCCACACCTATCACCGCCTACACAGAAGGGGAACCTACCAAAAAATCACAATATAAGGAAATGCACCCTCACAAATTAAGAGAGCGCAACCAACTCACAAACTTGAAGCTGTTTCCGCACCCTGTAAGGTCAGAGCACTTGCAAGTTAAGAACTAAGCTCTTACGCTGTACGCTTCGTCGGAGCCAGAAGGAACCGTTTTTCAACATAATGGTTGCCATGTCACGGAAGGACTCCACTCGCCACGATAACGAGTAAACCAGGCCCAGCAACATCATTTGCCGAAAATCCCGCCCGGTTTTATAAAACTCTGTATATATTATTGTAAATAAATAACTCTTGAAACCACACGACACGTATAACTCTGACTAGCTGATGCAAACACCCCACAATATTGAATAGTACCACGAGAAATACTTAGATTATGAGAGTAGGTTATTGAAAAAAAAATGGTTTCATACAATGATTTGTTTTGTTACTCTAGATAATAGTGAAGTTATTATGCCACAAACAAAATTATAGGTGAAATATTTTATTCCAGAATGCCTTGCAGCATCAAATAATAACTTTTGCAACTTTCCTAGATACGATATTAAAAGTGAATTTAAACTTTAATGAACATGTAGACGTCGTTCTTCTATTAAAACATGAAATCCGGTTCAATAAATTATTAATTTTTTTTTGCAAAAAAAAAATTCAATATATTCTAGAACGAAAATTGCAATTTGGCATTTAGTAACGCTGTTGGTCACGAAATACGAACCAAGCCAGATGAACATAGGCATGCAAAATCATTTAGACACCCTCATGCATATCAAGAAATTGATAATCAAATTTAAAAACTATTAAATGATATAATATTTAGGCCTTATGGTGCACCCGTATGAATTGTTCGAAAGAAAAATCGATTATCGAAAGTTTAGTGAAAATGCAAAAGAAGATAAATACCCGCTGTCACATATGAAAGAAATATTAGACTATTTAAACAAATACACTTATTTTATAACCTAGATTTCACTAAATTGAAATACGTCCTTGCTTTCTATAAAATATGGACATTGCAGATATCTAAAAATTCTCTTTGGTGAAAAATACTGTTCTTAGCACATTTCTTTAAAAAATCTAATCTAATGATTATAAAAGATATGTGCAAATTCTTAAGAAAGACAGTATTCTTCTAGACTATATTATTATATAAGATAATATCAAATCTATCCCATCGAAAACAGAATTGTAAAAAATTATCCACTATCTAAAAATCATTAAAGAAATTAAGTCTTTTTAGGTCTAACATGGTTAGTGCCAAAATTTGTAATCGTACCAAAAACACAAACGAAATTTTATTAAATTTAATAATTTTAGCATTCTATTCGACTACTCGACTTGCTAATTGGTCCAAAATTGGTTGTAGACATGAATATATTCAAACAATATAATGAAAACTGAGAACAAGAAAATTTATGATTTTACGATTAAGTATAACCAAAGAACAAACACAAAACATTTTAGAACTTGACGAATCCCATGAGTTAGGAAATCGCGATGTTTACATAAAGTAAAACAAGCATAGCAAAGTTCTGGGATCAAGAAAATATACAAATAGAATTAAAAAAAGTAACAGTTTTGGATGAACTCGAAATTCTAAAAATACTCATGTTAAAACGGCTTAGAAAATTTATCTTCTTTACAGATTCCTAATTCTGTAGGCTAAGATATCACAACCAGGCCCTTAAGCAATAGCTATTTCGAAGAACTTAATGGACAGGTAAGAATTCTTGATCACTACCATAATTATCTATTTTTCATAAACACTAAACATTTTCTCTAGAAATACCTGCTGATTCAAATTTAATTTAATACGTGTTATAATGTATGCAACTTAATAGTATACGCATCGGTGTCGTTTTCTAATTTTCATCGCGCATACAAAATATTTAAATTAGCATATTCCACCTGGTCGGCTTACGCCAAGAATTTCTGACTAACTGTCCCCGTATGTAGTTCAGCAGCTCAGTGTCTGTATAAATAATAATGTATTATAAAAGAGGTCCTCTCGAAATTGACTCATACGAAATTTCTCCCGCATTCCACGCCTGAGTCATTTAAATTTAAGACGTAATAATCTTCGAATAACAAATTGCTAATATATTTCATTACATATTTTTTGATTCGTTTTCTCCTGATGGTAGTTTTATTTGAATAAATAAATTATTACTAGTTTTATTCGGAGTGTCTTATGAATACATTTCTTGGTGAGCAATAGAATTTTCGTTTACGGATGATTGAATAACATTTTCAAAACTTACACATCACCATAGGATTTTCTTCTATTGATCAAAAAGTACGTACCTGAAACAAACAGAAAATTAATTTACTTATTGTCATAATGAATGCATTTAATATAAAATTGTCTTTATCATAGATGTTTTTAATAATAAGAATCTTCAGCAAAGCTCTTAATGCATAGATAGTAGATAATGCATTTAATCATCATCTACACTATTTTTTACTTAATTGATCCTTTATTAATTTTAAAGAGTCGACAATTTTTAAGTAAGTATACATGATGTTTATTAAATATACGGCAATATTCAAAGGTATATTCCTTGGACTATTCCAGAAATAATCTATCGATAATTTTTGAAATCTCGTTTTCTTTTGAAGATATAGAGCGAACAAAAATGTTGATAATAACAACATTTTATTAACAAACTAGATGTGGTAGTTAAACTGAGTGTAGTAAGCCATATAATTATTTCGACTGCATTAATAATTTTAAAAATATCAAAATGGTTTTATCAAAAATTTTGTTTCGAAATTAAGCGGGATTTTAAAAATCATCAATGAATAAAATATTCTTAAAATATCATTGGGAAAAAAATCATGCATTGTTACAGTATGTTCAATAAACACCCTGATAATGAATGCAAGAGTTTATGTTTTAAAATATTGAATTTATTGAATGTAAATATATAATTTGACAGTGGCTGTAAATGTTATTAAAATATGTCTATTATTTAAGCATTAAAATAGAAGAAGATACTACAGAAAATATTCTGGAGGAGTATTATTGGTATATAATTATAGGTTTGACTTGAAGAACTTTCAATGAAGAGAACCCGTTCTTTTTCGACAAAATTTTTGAGTATATTTACATATTTTAAATAATAAATTTTGTGTTATTTTGTTAGAAAGGAGTACAGAGATGCTAATAAATAAATAAATTAATAGTTTTATAAAGAAAGTATATAATAAATCTTACAGATTCTACCCTTTTACTCTGAAATATTGTAGTTATTAACTATGAATGTATTCATTAATTTAATTAAGTTCTGTAAAGCACATATAATAACATAAATTTTATATGAGAACGTGCCAGGATCTAAATTAAATTTGATAAAAGGAGAGAGGCATCATCACTGGGAGGAGGATTTTCTATTAAACTAAACGCATTGTGCAAATAATCGAGAAATTTCATCAGCGTCTATAAAATGAGATTTTTGCGTTATCCTCTTTCACAATTCCCATCTCAAGATATTAAAGAGCGGCAGGTTATGAAGGGAGCTCTAAGTTATATTCTAGAATTTTATAGTTGTTAAAGACAATTATGTAAATTCTAATGAAGTAAACAATTCATTATTTAATTAAAAGTTTAGATTGAAATCAGCACCGAGATAAAAAGTTGTTTTGTCTTTATTGTAAAATAGTGTTATATTTGGTAATACGACAATAACTATACTTTTTATTCTCTTGTTTTCTTCTTGTTTATCCATTGGATATCAGCCGGTGGTCTTTCAGTCTGTATTCGTTTGTCAGTGAATGTCGTTGCCAGTCCTAATCTTTTTAATGTTTTTTTTAGGGTAATTTAGGAAGAGTTTCTATTTTTTTTCAATTAAAGTTTTTTAAAATTATTTTCAACGACTTTTTTAAGTAGTAATTTTTTTGCTATTAATTAATTCATCAATTTTTCACGGTTTTCTTTTGAGACTATTTAAGTCATTCATTTGTAATAGATATTTTAAGCAAATTTAAAAATTTTTAACTATTTTTCTTAACAAATTTCAGGAATAAATATCTATTGTTTTTTTTTTCTTTTTCTTAGAAAACTTTACGTTTTAAATCTGTTTTTATTGTTTATTTTTTAATTTTAAATCCTTATTTTTCTAATGTTTTAATATCATATATTTTATAGAGAACTATTTTACTTTTTTAAGAAAATGACAATTTCTATTTAGAAAAGTTATACATTTTTTGTGTAAATTTAAAAAAAATCTATATCGGTTTTCTTTTCAATTTTGTTTTCTTGGTTTCATTTTTTAATTAATTATATTTTTTAAGAATGTTTTAGTCTTCATTTTTTTAAACAAACTTTCTATTGATTTTATATTGCAAAATTCTAAAAACTGTTTTAAGCATAATTTAAGATTATCTGATTACTTCATGTTTTTGATAGCTTTTAAATATTTTTTGTGTCTTGAAAATTCCGAACTTTCCTAATTAAGTGTTATTTGTATACAATTGTTTAATGTATAAGAAATCTTCTTACCGTTTTCTTTTTAATTGAGGTGGTCATGTATCTATGCAATTATTGATGAACAGCATGGATTTCTAAGAGGTAAATGAACAGTAACCAATTTAATTCTTTACCAAATATTTCTCTCAGAGTTTTTGAATAGGATAGCGGATCACTGGTTGATTCGATTTATATTTAGTACATTTATATTTTAATCATAACCAAATATAATGATATGTAGTATCAATTAAATACCCCTTTTTATTGCAAAAAGGACATATTTGGAAAATAATCTAATGAATCGTCACGACGAACGTCTTTATGGAGCTACTGTTACCAGAAGCATAGTGGGTATGAATGGAAGAACACATATTATACCGATTTCTCCCAGGCTTTCGGCCATGTACAGCATGGGATAATATTACACAAATTAGAATCTATGGATTTAGGTGCCAATGTGTTAAGGCTATTTGCTTAAAAGAACCCAGCTTATACGTATAGGTAAATACCTGTAAAATAGTATTCAGGAAATATCGGATGTGCCTCAGGGCTTTCACTGTGGATTGTTATTATTTTTATTATTTGTTAATGACATTGGTAAAAATATTAAAAACAGCCAAATTTTCCTCTACGCTGATGACTTAACAATGTAACCAAGACACCGAATGACCAAATACAACTCTAGTCTGATTTAGAGAGTGTAGCTTTGTGGTGCCTAGAAAATTATTCTAATCTAAAAAATTGTATGTGTATCTTTTTATCATGAAAAAATTACATATAATAATTATACACTGTATGATTATATAAAAGGTGGGGCAAAAGTTTGGTTTTCATAAAAAGATTATTTGCACTTTACATTTTTTTTTTCGTTATGATTGGAAAATTATATCGGCTAAATGGTGACCGCGATTCGCTATGCAACTTGCTTGCTTTTTAGAGCATTTTTCATGACATCCTTCATATCGGGCTGAATTTCTTCAATTTCATGACGGATATTGTCTTTAAGATGTTGAATCGTTTGGGGCTTATTGATTACGAATTGAGAAGAGCAAAATCAGTACCTATATAAATATGCGCCTAACCATCAACAGCAATTCCCGAATGCTAAGAAATCTAATCTTAGAATATTGAATTTGATTTTGGGGTCTATGGTTATGCCAAGGTACTTTACGGAAGCTGAGGGGGATAATAGTTTGGAAGATTGAGATAATATAAGGGGAATTGTTGGTGCGATGGTATGAAATTAGGAGTTGTGATTTATGGGGATTAATTTAAATGCGCCATTTTACAAACCAATGCTGAAGGGAGTCAATAAGTTCTTGGAGGAATTGAAGGGCTTTTGATAACATGGAAGCATGGGTAATTAGGACAGTATCATCTGCAAATTACAGGAGGTATTTGGAGGGATTGAAGTAGAGGGGATCAGGATTATAGATATCGACGCTAAAAATATTGTATAACAGAGGAGAAAGAGGAGAGCCTTGAGGAAGTCCTTGTTCGGGTGTGAAAGAAGAAGAGAAAGAGTTATGGATTTTTACTTTTAGAAATCTATTACAGAGGAATTGTTTGATTATAAAAATCATGTGAGGAGGGATATTTAAGAGGTGGCACTTGTACAATAAACCTTGATGCCAGACGGAGTCAAAAGCTTTCCGGACATCCAGAAATAGGGCTGCCGAAGCTTTACCTTCAAGCTGGGTAGTCTGGATATTGGAGGCTAGGATGGTTAGAGGAAGAGAAGTTGATCGGCGGGAAAGGAAATCGAATTGATATTTGGGGACGTGGTTAGAAATGAAAAAAAGGATTTTGTTTTTAAAAAGGGATTCATACAGTTTTCCAATAATAGGAAGAAGTGTGATAGGACGATAGCTGGTTAGTAAGGAGGAGGCTTGGTCGCGATTGGGTGTAAAATTTTATTTAAAAATGTTAAATTGTAAATTTTCAACTAATAATAATAATAATAATCTTTATTTGGACAAAACATTATACATAATAACAATAACAATAAATATGAAAACAAATAAATGGTGTTAGTCCGTCTGGGCTATAGACCAGATTTAAACTATTTTTCTTAAAAATTTAAAAAAATATTTTTTCTTGAGATATTTACTTACTTTTTAAGTAATTTTATTTATTTATTTTTTTAACGGTAGTCTACTTAAATACAATACAAGTTAAAGATAAGAAAACGTAAATAAAGTTTAAGACCCACATCAAAAGCTTAAGAATAAATAGATGCAATACAGATACATTTTATTGAATTGCTTTTTTTGATTAATTATTTAATTAGTTTTTTAACTTTTATTCTTCTTTTTTATAAATATTCTTTATATTTTGTAGTTTTTTTTTTCCAGAATTTCCATTGTTTCGGTGTTGAAGAAATCTTACTTTTTTAAGGAAATTTAGTTAAAGTTTCTATTTTTAAAATTTAAGACTATTTAATTTTTGAGAGAGACAAACATCTTTATTTATTATTGAATACATTTGTTTTGTACAATACAATCGTAATTTATTTTTATTACGGCTATCGACCCATGGTCTTTCTGCCATTAATTTTTGATTTGATATTCATAAAAGAAAACAGTATAAATGATCATTAATAACTTAAAAAAAACAGTTAATAAGTTTAATGAGAACTTTTTAACTGTTTTTTTTTTAAATTATTAATGATCATTTCTATTGTTTTCTTTTATGAATATTTCAATCGTGTTTTTTGTAATATATTATATTATAACTATTTTTACTTTTCTTTTTCAACTACTTTTCGTGCCAAATTTAAAAAAGTTAAATTATATTTTTCTCTTTCTTTTAGAGAAATTAACCAACTTATTAAATTTTTTTTTTGTTGTTCGTTTCTAATTCTATTGTTTTTCTTTTAATTGTTTTATTCATTATTTTGTAGGAAGAATTTTCAAGAATGGCAATTGTAACTATTTTGTAAAATTGCAACTGTTTTTGTACATACTTTTCTTTTAACAAATCTTCAACTGATTTTTCTTATACTCAGTTATTTTTGTATATACTCTTCTTTTAATAAATCTTCAACTGTTTTTTTTTAAAATATTCCATTATTTGTGCTTTTCTTGAAGTATTTTTTTAAATTGTTTTTTTTATAAAATTAATTGCGTAAAGGACATATCTATACACGTGTTTCGCTGCATCACAGCTCTTCAGTGAAGCTATGTCCTTATTACAGGGCTCTTTTCAATTAAGAGGTACGAAAATCGCTTTTTAAACGTGCCACAAAATTACATTACATTAGTAATGTTTCGTTAAATGTTTATTAAAATTATTTTTTTTTGAATGATTTAATGAAATCAGTTTAAATTCATTTTTTTCATAATTTTTCATGTTATAGTTACATTTAAACAATCTAAAGTACATTTTATCATTTATTAGTTTATTCAAAATAAATAATTTCATTCACATTAGTGTTGCTTTGATAGTTGTACTATTTGTAACACGCAAATTAATTTGTATCATTATCTGTCGAAGTATTAGCTAGGGAAGTAGTTGTTTCAAATTAATTTGTTTTGTATTCTCAGTAAGACTCATTGTTGTAGATTCACGAAATGTTTTCGTATTTTTAAATTATCTGTTTTTATTGTTTATTTTCAAATTTTAAATGCAAATTTCTTTTTTTTTATTTCATATTTTTTATACGACAATATTTACTAAATGTATCCATTTATTAGAAGAAATTAGGTTTATTTTACCTAAAAATATGTATCTGAAGCTGAATCAGTGAAGGAAAGGACCTACAGGTTAGAGTGGAAGAACATTCTTCAAGAGTAAACTCCACGTTTCAGCTTGCTGTCGAAATTGTTCGTATATTTTTGTTGAATCTTTTATGAATTGTATTTGTAAAGCAAGTTTGATAAAGTACTTATAAATATATAAATATATACTTAAAAAAAAATTAGAAACATATCTGTATATATTTAAAAAAAAACTATATCGGTCTTCTTGAGGTTTTTTCAACTACGCTTTTTAATAAATTTTTAAAATTTAATTGTTCACAAATATTTGTTAAATTTTTGCAAAATTACAACTATTTTAGATCAAATTTTAATTTACATTTTTACTCTTTTCTTTTGTGAATGTTTTAATCGTTTTGTTCTGTAATTTCTAACATATAACATTTTCTTACTATTTTTATGGTTTCTCTTTTAATTGTTCCATTCAATATTTTGTATGAAAAATGCTTCTACCGTTTTTTTTTTTTGGAAAATGTCATTTTGTTACTTTTTTTTGTGAATTTCGCAATTTTTAATAAGTTTATTGCAAACTTATAATTGTTTTTTTTCAACCCAGAAATGCTTGCCGCTTTAGACTAGTTCGGGGACAAGAATTTATCCAATCAGAAAAAATACCAATTGAACGACATGTGGAAATTCCAAAAATTAATACTAGTATCCAGCTAGAATCTCCTAAAACTAACACCGGCAAACAAACAAATTGAAACTTGACTCCCGGATGAAAAAAGAAGAAGAAACAACCCTTAATATGAAAAAAGAAGGATTGCGCCGATGTTTTTGAAAGCAGTTCCTACAACATCGTATTATTGAAGTTCTCAAACTCCAACTTCAAAATTTAGTTCATCTTCTCCTACAAAAAGTTAAAAGTGTTCGTTCAGAAGTGCTGTCTAATCAAACTATAGTGAAATTTGTGAAAGTACTAGATTCCATTAAAATGTCCCAAGGTCAAAAAATCGCAAAAATTGAATGATTTAATGAAACTTAAGATAACCATGATGCCTTACTACATTTAAAGGAAAATTATCAAGGATAGAAGTATTTAAAACTCTTGAAGATAAACAACTGATGTGGGAAACTTGTCTCGGATAGAGAATAAAATGTACACAGTGCAATCGTAGAGTTGTCATAGCCTGTTGTGAAGATCTCAGTATTAATGCTTATCACATCAAATCGGGCGCGAGAGCTTTGCCCGCTTTGCTTATTGAAGATGTGGCGTCGAAACCTTACAGAGAGTGGAATATGTTTGTTGTTAACAAAAATTGGACTGATACATATGTACGATATTAAATCGGAAAAGGCAATATTGAATAGGGTGTCCATTAAAAATGTATTAACTAATAAGGTGGTTGTTCCTTGACAAGTTAAAATTTGCCACTTATTACTCTAAGTGAATAAAACTATATAAGTACTTTCAAAAATATGTTTCGCCACACTGTGGCTTCTTCAGGCGAAGAAATTTTGAAAGTACTTATATAGTTTTATACAAATAAAGTGAAGATGAACTTTCAACATCTGTCAGCCTCATCAATCAATTAATACTCTAAGTGATGGAAGAGCATATTCATACAGCATGAATTTACAAACATCCATTGAGTAAATCTAGTGGTTCGATGGCGAGATCTGTGTATGAAAATCTTCTTTGCATCTCTGCAAAAAAAAAAAAAATGAGAGTGAGGTCTGTTAACGATGGGTTATCTTCAAGTGTCGTTCTTAGTTTCTTGGAGTCGTAGATCACAGCCAGTATTATTTTAAAATCCAGTGGGGTGTTGAAACATTGGTTAATTGCTACAATAAATCATTTATTAGATAAAGAGCCTGAATGCACAATAAGGGCAATCTTGGTTGACTGAATGGGGCCACAACATTCCTCAAGTTAAAGGACGAAAACAGACATAATTTTGGGTTTATCGAAGAAAAGCTTATCTTGTCAATAATAAAAACAAAGCTTCCGTGGAGGAGGCTTCACAAGGAGTACAATAAAGAGTTGAATTCGTTCGGTTAATCCCTCTAAAACATATGACGGTGTAAATAATTGTACTATTGTACTAACTAGCAAATTTTATTAATTTTAATTTCAATTTATATATTTTATATTTATTGATTTCTTCTGAAAGATATTTTCGACATTTTAATATATATTTTTTTTAATTTTTAATTATAATTGGTGTGGAATTTTTTCTTTATCATGTAAACAGATATTTTACTGTTTTTTAAAGAAAATTTTGATAATAATTTTGTTATGAGAACTACTATTTTTCATTGTTTTTATTTAAGTTTCAGTTTTTCTAAGATTTTTTAGCAAACACTTTCGTTATCAATATCTTTTCAAATTTTCTGTCGTGTTTGTTTTATAGAAAATTCAACTGTATTTTATATCAATTGTTTATTATGTAATCGGGTCTATTGGGCTTTTACTGTTTTTTAGGGAAAATTAGATAATATTCCTTCCTTTTTAATTAGAAAAAAATTTCGGAGAAGCTGCTTAACTTTTTTGTTATCAATTGTTTCTTCAAGTTTTTTTTACAGTTTTCTTATATGAATGTTCCTAACGTATTTTGTTTTTTTTAATATATCAACTACTTTTTTTAGCAAATTCTAATTTGTATTTTTTCAACTAATTTCTTAGCAACTTTCAGAAAGGTTAAATTGTATTTTCTTGCTCTCGACCAAATTTATTAATTTTTAAATAAAAACACATGTTTATTACAGTTTTTCATATGCTTTTTTAGTAAAATATCAACTAGCATTTTTTTTTATTTTCCAAAATTTACACTGTTTTTATTTAAAACATTTTCAATGTTTAACAAAATAAATACTACCAGTTAAAGTTAACATTCTCTATAGTATATATTTTATGTGCTATATTTAAAATATAGTTATAATCATTGTGGTTGATTTAGAGAAAATTCAACTGTTTTTTTTTATCGATTATTTATTATTTAAGAAATATTCTTACGGTTTTTAGAAACATTTAGGAATAGTTTCTAATTGTTTGAATTAAAACTTATTTTTAATCTCTATTTTTAAGGAGCTGTTAATGATATTTTGCCAATTCTTTAACTTTCTTGTTATCAATTGCTTCTTAAACTATTTTTTCTGTTTTCTTTTATGAACGTTCAATTCGTTTTTTGTAAAGCAAATTTAAATCTGATTTTTCCCAATAGTTTTTTTTTTTAGCAAATTTAACCCTTTAACCACGAAAATATATTCACAAAATCGGCTGTATAATCGCAAAAAACAAGATGTTTTCGGAGAAGTGGTTAATGGTTTTATTCATCAGTTAATTTTAGCAAACGCGTGATTAGTGTTTTGGCCACGTAGTGGATTTGGACCATGTGATTTCGATTTTGGGTGTTTAGGAATCGATTTGTCTTCCTCTCTTTCTGTATATTATCTGTACTAATTGACTATTTGGATTTTTGTTAACAGTATATCTAAAAAAGGAGGTTTTCTTTATTTTCTTTTTTCTTGATGAATTGATTCCTCGGATGGATGTTGTTGAGGTGGTTTAGGAAATCTTTTGATTTTATCTTTTCTGTGAAGTCCTATTATGTATATGACACTTTAAAATAAAGAGATATTATTATTATTATTACAAAGATTTTGTCTACATATCTGAACCACAGCTTGGATTTTAGTCTGCTTGAGTGTATATCTCAAAGTGTTCCATAAACAGGTTTGTTACTATTAGGGAGAGTGGTGATCCCATTAGTGTCCCTTCTGATTATTTAGATTTATGACCTTTCAAGGAGAAATACGTGGTTGATACACAGTGTTTAGAAAGTTCCATGGTATCTGCGACTGGTGTGTATTTTTCGTTGATAATATTGATAGCTTCCTGTATGGGTATTTGTATGAATGATGATTTTACGTTAAAATTGATGAGTATGTCTTCTGGATTTAGGTTGACAATACTTATTGTTAGAAAGTGATGTGCATTTTAAACAAAGGAATCTATTTGTTCTGCCTATGGTTTTCATTCTTTAGCTATGTTTTGCTTATCTCTTGCGCTGATTGGTGTGTCATCTTTGTGCATTGTTAGTAGGCCGCTTAGGTAAACTGTTAAGTTTTGACTCGTTTACGATGGAGGCTTTTACTTCGTTCATTAATTTGTGTTAATTTTTCCCTAGTTGTGATGGCTTTTTTTATTTCGTCGCTGAGTTTCGAAATTTGTATCTTTGTTTTTGTTAATGTGGTTGGGTCTGATTTCGTTTTTTGTATGCAGGATTATCTAATAACTGTAACAACATCTTGTGATCATAGTATCATAACAGTCTGTGCAGTTCATCACTATTGTAGCGTTTCCTTTGCCAGTAGGAATAACAATAATGGAGTGATCCTGTTTTAGTTTTGATATCGGTCGCCGTTTTTCTTTTGTTTTTAATGATTTTACCTTTCTTATGATAGAAGCTTCCTCTTGCATTATGATTTCAGGATTGCTTGGTTGTAGATGTTGGATTAACGCTCAACATTGCTGATGATTTTTTTTTCTTGCAATTTGCTTTGGTGTGGCTGCAAAATTAAAGTGCATTCATCGTGTTCTGATCCAGTTATTTATCTAAGATGTTGTATACTAGCTTAGTAGTGGTATTTTCCCCTTGGTTGGTGGGTTTGAAAGTCGTCCGAATGTTTTACTTTTGTCTGAATAACTTCGTAAGTAGTATAATGGTTTTAACTTATTCCACATTGTTGGTTGTCAAGTTGCTTAATTGTAAGTGTAGTTATATGAAAGTCCTTTCAATTCAGTCTAGATTCGTTCAGATTCTGTGCATTACTTAATTCAATAATGAGTCGCTCGTTATTTTTAGGATTTGGTTGATTGCCCTTATGTGTTGTGGTAAATTTTCACTTTCATGCAGCTAGGTGTGATTTGTTTGTCTCTGCATCTGCTCAGGAAGGCCAGATCACATCATTCATTTTTCATATTTCTTCAATTTGTGTTTCTAATCAAACGCAACTAAGCCAGACAGACGTTGAAATAAAAAACTCGTGAAAACCTAAAATGTAACTACTACTTCTAGTCATGTGCATAATATATTATGTTATAGTGTAATACTCCGTTTATTAAGAACTGTCTTAACTGTGTTTTGAATACTTTAATATAAGAAGGTTGTTTCTTATTTTATTATTAGGATAAACAATTTTAGTAAATGTAAAGGAAAACAGTATACAGGGTGGGCCACGAATAACGACCATTAAAAGTTTACGGCGTTCCTGCAAGAGGAAAAATCTGAAAAAATTCAACATTGTACGGTTCATCACGATCTCCTCATGGAAAATATTTTTGACTTCTTTTGACTTCCGGTTGTACCGGAAATGGCTACCAACTTTATTCTTTTAAATGGAACATACTGTATATTATTTTATTTTTAAATTCCTTGTTCGATTGCCTATCTCTCGATATGGGTTTATGTCCACTTAACTTTTACAGTTTTTGATTTAAAAATTTATTTGTCAAATATTGACCTCAAATAGGCGTTTAGAAAAATGCCTATAACTTCTAGTAGGTACAAGATAGACACACGAGCGGCATCTTGTATTGTACCTAATGGATTCTTCTACAAAGGAAAAAAATTCACATGTGTCAATTTTGACAGTTGGTATTTCAAAAATATCAATATTTCAGCGCCTACTTAAAAACATCATATTTCAATTTTTTCAAATGGAATGACAAATATTTTATCTCATAGTGTTATTCGCAAGACCTTTTGCTACAAAAAAGTATTATACATCCCTATATCTAAAGCCAGTAGTTTTTGAGTTATTTCGAAATTAGTTTCCTCTCAGAATTTTTATTTGAATGATTCCTGTTCTATTTTAACGGGCACTATAGTAGGCTTCTGTCAATATTTGTTGAATCCAACGTATTAATATTTGTGTACGCTTCTTTCGAGTAATAATAAAATGAATACCTATACCAATAAAGAAATTATGAATTTATTTGTCATATATGGCTAGTGCAACAGAATTGTTGAGAGAACTTGCAAAACTTTCAACGAAACTTATCCACACTTACCGCCGATGGACAGAAATAAATTTCGAAGACTGGAGACAATTTTTCTACTATTTGGAAACCAAAACGCAGAAAAAAATCAACCAAAGCTAATAACCGAGAATGAGGAAATTCATGTAAATGTTTTGACTTATTTTCAAGCAAATTAACGCGCATCAGGTTGCTAGGAGGATTTGAGAGTAAGCAGAACCCCACTCCAAAGAATTTGGAAAATGTATCGGATGCATAATTATAAATATAAATTATTTTCTCAAGATGCAGAGAACAGGATTGATTTATGTGAGTTGTTGTTGCTTAAAATTAATATAATTTGGACGAACGAATCAAGTTTCTCTCATGAAGGTATTTTCAATAGAAAAATCAATCACATGTGTGTCAATTGAAAATCCACATATATCTTTGAGGTCGTATAAAAAAATAAAGTTTATGCAAATGCCGACAATACCCGAGAAGAATTGGAAGAAAGGGTGCGAGCTGCATTCGCGGAATCTTAATTCAGAAAAAATTAGACGAGCAACATAAGAGGGTGACGCAACACATGCTGCACAGTGTTTACATTTTAATGGTTATCATTTTGAACAATTGTTATAATTTTTTTTTTGACAACTTTTTTCAGTTCCTGCATTTAATTACTTATTTAAAAATTATTTTATTCCAGTCTTCTTGCTTCAGCTTAGTTGTAACTGGGGATAACTAATCATTTTAATAATATTCGGACGAATTTTTCCTAATTCGATTCAATAAATATTGACAGAAGCCTACTATAGTGCACGTGTGAATATAAGAGGAATTATTGAAATGTGAGAGGAAATAAATTTCGAAATAACTTAAAAACTACTTACTCTAGATATAGTGATGTATAATACTTTTTTGTAGAAAATTGTCTTACGAATCACCCTATAAGATAAAATATTGGTCATTCTATTTGAAAAAATTGAAATATGATGTTTTTAAGTGGGCGCTGAAATATTGATATTTTTGAAATACCAACTGTCAAAATTGACACATGTCAATATTTTTCCGCTGTAGAGGACTCGATTAGGTACAAAAAAAGATGCCGCACGTGTATCTACCTTGTACCTATTAGAAGTTATAGGCATTTTTCTAAACGCCTAATTGAGGTCAATATTTGATAAATAAATTTTTAAATCAAAAACTGTAAAAGTTAAGTTGACATAAACCCATATGGAGATGTAGGCAATCGAACAAGGAATTTAAAAATAAAATAATATATAGTATGTTCCATTTAAAATAACAAAGTTGGTAGCCATTTCCGGTACAACCGGAAGTGATAGAAAGTCAAAAATATTTTCTATGAGGAGATCGCAATCAACCGTACAATGTTGAATTTTTTCAGATTTTTTCTCCTGCAGGAACCCCGTAAACTTTTAATGGTCGTTATTCGTGGCCCACCCTGTATATTACGAATGGTATTGTTTCTTTTAAATTTATTTCCAACTGGAACAATTTCCATAGTTGTAATAGATACACACACGCAATAATTAAATTTTGCACTGAATTGAAAAATTCACTATGTTTTAACCACAAATAATTATTGTAAAAATATTATATAACGTGTAGGCACAATTATATAAATCTAAACAATACAGCACGACTCGAGTTTCGACGTTTTATCGTCATTATCAAGTGAATTATAAATTGATGAAATTGTTATTTTATACTAGCTATTTTGGGGTGAGGGAATATACCTGCCGCTAATTGTTTGCGGATTATCTCGGGAGGGTAGTGCCAGATTAAAAAGTGGCGAAAAGATTAGTTCGGTCTGCTCATTAAGAAGATTTACTGACGGATTACGGCTCTGTTTGAAAATTTCCAATGACTCCAGGAGATTAAGCTTAGCGCCCTTGTTGCAATTATGCAAGATTTTTAGATTATTTATATCCGGGAATTGGTGTTTGCATTCTAAACAATGATTTGAAAAAGAGCTAGTGTCTTGATTAAGACGAAAAGCACGATGATGTTCGGAAAAACGAGTTGATACACTTCGTCCTGTTTGACCTACATACACACTATTGCATTCTGAACAACGGATCTCATACACCCCAGATTTTTTAAGAGGATCGACTTTATCTTTGGCATTAAATAGCATGTTTGATAATTTTCCAGGAGGTTTAAACGCTACTTGATGATTCTCTTTTCGAAAAATATTAGCAATCTGTTCGCTGGTTTTTCCAAAGTATGTGAGCGGAATGAACGATGTATTTGAATTAGCTATTTTCGGATATATTAAAACCCTTGTGGTTTGATGACGTTTTTTGTTTATTAGGTTTTGAATGACCTCATTCAAAACCTAATAAACAAAAAACGTCGCTGATTAGAAGAAATATCAAGACTGTACAGACTTCACTTCACAAAAAATTGTAAAAATATTTACTTCTAATAATAAAGATGTTTTCTCCATCTCTCAATAAGTGGTAGCAGTAAAATTAATTGATTAGATTTGTAACTGCGATTAATTGTTTCATTTTTATTTTAGATCGTACATTCACTTTAAAAGAATAAAATTGCACTTCGTGGTATAAATTCACTGATTATATGAGTTAACTCATAATTGGTCACGATATCCTCTAAAGGCGTTCTACTAATTATATTCCAGAAGTGAATATTAGAGTATAAATTTGGATTTAATAATAAGTTTTGGATGATTGGTGTCAGGAATCATTCATCATTAAACTTAAACTTTCCTTATTCTTATCTGCTTATTTTTTTAAAATAAAATTTGATATCTCATTTCAAAATATTTTATAAATGTTTAATTATCGAGGCGTGTACTTTGTGGTACACAAAGTACACAAGAAGGAGACAAGATTATTTGGTGGTAGAGTATAAAAGAAAGTAATCGCGTCTCCTTCATCGAATTTTTTTTTGAATTTCAACCATGTCATAATTATGTATCTAACTAAAACAGAAGTAACTTTGTATTTTAATTAAATAAGCTAATGTAATTTTGCCGAAGAAAAATATTTGTTATGTTCCATATTATTAAGTATCTTTTTTTCGCCTGGTTCCATCAAGAGTGTAGCTCAACAAGTATCAACTATAATAAGCTAATGTTATTGCTAAATAAATATTATTATTATTATAACTATTAGGAACATTTTGGTTTTCTTCTACGAAAATTTGTATTTTGTTAAGGTTAAACAAATCAAAATTGTATTGAATTATAGACTATCAATTGCGTGTAAACATTTTTTACCTTCGGATATAAAAATGCGCACCATTTTTAGTGGCCACCCATATATTCATGCCGGCATGTGATGTGAATATTGAAGTGAGCACACCGTTAACTGGAGGCACGGATTATGTATGCCACCAGGTCATATTATGGTTGGGTCCACCGTAATCGACACGTCACAAGGCTATCAATTTTAAGACGGCTGCCACTAGAAATTAATAGCCCGAAGACGCGGCCAATTATTCAAGATTCTCCAGCTGAAGTGTCTCGTTTCAATTGTCCGATCGTGTTATCTGGAGGAACGTGCCATAAATTACACAGTTAGCCAGCACACTAATGAGACAGTAAAACGTTTCCGTAATGATTCACTCGTCTCTGAAATGACATGTCGTTGCCTTGTTGCGTAGGCATTCGAAAGAAATCGAGTTGTTAATTGTTTGAACAAAATTTTTCCAATTAGGAAAATTGACGCTTAAACAGTAGATGTCAGGATTTTTAATCTTAACCAATGAACACCTGAAGCTTAAATGTAAAAATATTGGTGTGAACACTGTTTTTCGTACTATACGAAATAATCGGAATTCTTTCGTACAAAGTGAAACAAAAGAAAATTTATGTTTCTTTAGCTATTTGCTTGAATGCAACGAACTAAAGACGCGGAAGGTATGTCAATCGATAATCTGTATCTTGGGAATTTAGTTGCTATGAAGCAAGCTTTATGCTTGAGAGAGGTTCACAAAAATTATGATTTGGTGACTGCAGCCCGTAGAAAATTCTGCAATTATTGAGGTTTTAGCCAAACATACATCTTATTCGAAAAAGGAACTTTAGAGTTCTTGAATTATGGAGGCGTTTACTTCGTGTTACATTTTCGATTTTTAAATAAAGAAAACACTTAACTCTAAAATATAAGTGGTATAAAAAAGTTAAGTGTTTTCTTTATTTAGAGAACTTAAGAGCTTTAAAGAGACCTCTACAACATCAGAAAAACCAAAATGGGTCAACCAAGAACATCAAAAAAACTTTGAATGTGTGTTAACTATTCATTTTGGAAGCGCGAATGCGCTTTAAACGTTCCTAGATATTAAGCACAATGATCTAAAAAATTTATAGAGTTTACCTGTGGGATTATCTCAAATTAAGTTTACGTCAGCAGACTTTTCTGGTGCCTTTTAGAGTAAAAATCCATAACTAAATATGGCAGCTATAACATCTTCAAATCTAGCAAATAGTGGTTCATAGTAGTCTTCTTCGTTAAGGCAAAAAAGTGGTGAACATTGAAAGTCGTGGCTACTTGCACGAACTACTTTCAGGAATTTTATATATTCCGAAGTATTCGTGCAGCCTCGCCATAGCCTTCAAATAGAATTGATAGATAAACTCTGAATGTAAAATTATTTTGTCTAGAAAACATATCAACATCTTCTTCATATTTAATTTCACAATTTGAGTTTGTTTTTTGTAAGCAGTCAAAATCATCTAAACCTAATATTAGAAGTACAAGATAAATGTTATTTATCGGTTCTTCTTCTTACGAATGTCCTTAATGAAAGTAAAACCTTAAAAATCATTTTAAAGAATATCTTGATTGATATTTTAATCGAAAAACTTGAAAAGTGTTAAGTGAATACGCGAAAATATGAAAACTTTAAACCGTTAGATTCTAAAAACCTTAAAATGTTAAATTTTAAAATCTTCAAACATTAAAATATAAATAAATTATGTTTATTATTTATTAAGTTATACAAATTGAGACAATAATATCGTTAAAATGTAAACAATCGCAATTACGGCACTCATTCTTGGAGATCGATTTGCTAGGAAAAGTTTCACAAAATTGTGACAGAGATATATTAGACACGTGTGAGGTTGCTCCGTCTTGCTGACACAATGCAAAAATGTTAATCGCTTTAATGAATTTAAAAGAAGCGATTGTAATGTTTAAAGCCAAGACTAATCCGGGAATTCCCCTGATCAACAACCAGATTTACATCATGTAACAATAGGTTAGATTTACTAATTTTAAAACAATTTATGTTTGATAAGGGCTAGCTCTTAGTCGAAACTATAGTCTTTTGAAATAAGGTGGTAAAACAAGATCATCGTGTCTCCTTCTTCCAAGAAGTTTTCATATTTCTTCAAATGTAAAACGTAAAAAAGTTAAAATGTGAAAACTTATTTAAACAATAATTAGAAAACATTGTTGTTATTTAAACAGAAGAACACTGGAACGTAAAGGAATGAGAACGTAAAAACCTTGAATGATGAAAACGTTACAATGTGGAATATTGAAAGGTTAAACGTGAAAACCTAAAAAAACCTTAAACAATGCCGAAATCCGTAAAAGTGAAACCCTAAAAAAAACTTCAAACAAAAACGAAAACCGTGAAAATGTGTACAGTAAAATAGTTAAAAAGTAAAAAATCTAAAAAATCAAAAGTTTAAACCGTTTAAACGTTGAAATGCTAACATGCAAGAATGTTTAGACCTAATAATACATGTTTTCGGACTTCTTATTCAAAATTTATAGACTTGAAAACGATTATAACATTAGAAAACATTAAAACGTGATTATAACTTTAAATATAAAAACATTTATAATTTATAACGTTAAATAAAAAAAGTTAAAACTATTATAATCTAAACATTTTAAAATTAAAAAGACAGGGAAACGTTAAAACGTGAAAAAATTAAAAAGTGACAAAGCAATAAACAATGTGAAAACTTTAAACTTTGCATGGTTAAATGTTATAAGGTAAAAACATACAAAATATAACGACAAAAATGGAATTTGTAAAAGAAATTAAAATATAAACACGCAAAAATGTATGTTTTTCAATTTGGAAAACATTAAAACGCAAAAACGTGGAAATCTTAAAAAAACATTAAACTTTAAAACCTTATGATCGAAATATGTTAAAACGATTAACGTAAAAACGTTATTATAACATTTTTCATGAAAAATTTAGAACCTAAAATACTTTTAATGTGAAAACGTAAAGACATAATATCTTTAAAACGTGAATTCAGCTTAAACTGTTACAATAAAACTCAAAACGTTAAAAACCTAAAGACAAAGGAGTTTTAATGATCTTTATTTATTTTTTCTTGATCTTTATTTTAACATTTTGACAACCCATACTTAGTTGCATGAAAGTTGAGATGAAATAGAGGTTTATGTGTAAAAGTAGGACCACCTGTAATATAAAAGTCTAATCATCCAACTAACCTACTACTAATAATAAATCCGTTGACCAGATTACGATATTATCATAAAGACGCCATCTATTGTCTAAACGTTATACTACATCCACTCATAGGGATAACCACCGACTATTAAAGGATCCAAAATAGACCGAAACCTTTCTGCGACTGTTGTTGACAGGGAACAATCATTTTTGTTTACATTATTATTGTTATAATTGTCGCTGTTGACATATCCCACTAATAGACGGTGGTTATCCACTCGGAGCGATCTAGTTCAACATTTAGACTACAGATGGCATCTTTATGGTAATATCGCAATGGATGGTTAAACCGGAAAATTAAATACTCCATACTAAAACTCGATTCCCTGTCTCCACCTGCGCTACCTCATGAGTTCAAAATAAATCAAAACCGGTCAGTTGCTGTTATTGAAGGGAACAATAATTAATGCCAAGAAAGATTATTCTCTCTGCTAATGAGGTTTTATAGTAATAACTTTAAACAATCGAAATATGTTTCATAAAATTAAGCTTTGTTGTAAAAGTCACTCCCAACTTTTTCATTTCAGTTGTGTGACTCAATGGATGAATGTCAATTACATAAGCAAAGTTATTACTAGACCCACGGCAAAATGAGATCGAAAAACATTTATTTAAGTTTATTTTAAGTTGATTTTCTTTACACTATAGAACAATACAATTGAGGTTATCTTGCAATACTTTCTGATCACTTATAAATCTTAAGATCATCAGCATAGAGAAGGAATTCGCTACTTCTTAGCCTTGACACGATGTCATTAAAAAACGTTACAATGTGAAATTTTGAAAAGACCAAAATATGGAAACTTAAAAAAGTGAAAGCAAGACTTATAACCGCGAAAATGTGTATAGGTAAAGAAGTTAAAACGTAAAAAGTATAAACGTTAAACCGTGTAAATGTAAAAATGTTTCTACGAAATCATTTATATCTTCGGATTTCTCATTAAAAATTTAAAGACTTGAAAAAGATTATAACGTTTGAAAACATTAAAACTTAATTATAATGTTGATATCAACACGTTGAACTATTGAGGCGTTTCAAGTTTCTTGATTAAAAATTTAAAGACTTGAAAAAGATTATAACGTTTGAAAACATTAAAACTTAATTATAATGTTGATGTCAACACGTTTAACTATTGAGGCGTTTCAAGTTCCTTGAAAAAAATTTTAAAAGTGAAAACGATATGCTATAGAAAATGTTGTAAAATCGACGGAAATTAACAATGTAACAACTGTAACCATTTAACGTTAAAATAAAATAAAATTAAAAAGTAAAATGGCAAAAATTTGAAAATTTGAAGTTATGAAATTTACAAAAAGCGTTAAAAATTAAAAAGTTAACTTGGCAAATTTCAACAGTACAACAATAAAACGTTAATATACAAATTACAAGAACGGTAAAAATACTAGACCGAACGACTGACATTTATAAGTTATAATGTAACCATAAGCTGTAAAAACGTAAAATCGGAAACGCTTAAATATGAAAATTCGGAAAGTGTCAAAAGTCATGGCACTAAAACAAAAAAATGAGAAATTTTTAAACCGTATAAAGATAAACGTTAAAACAATTGACATAGAGAAAAACATTAAAACATTTAAACGTTAAAACGTGAAAACGTTAAAATGTGAAAACGCGAAAATGTATAAACTTGAGAATTTATGTTGGCTGAAAAATGTTATAATGTTTAACATTAGATTAAGATTAAGGAAGGTTAAGATATTTGGAAATAAAAAATAAAGGATGTATAAGCGATGAAGCATTAAAATGCGAAAATGTTATAACATGAAATTATATTAGAAGAAAAAATACTAGATCGAACGGACATTAAAAAATATTAAAAATAAGATGTGAAAACTCAAAAGCCATGAAACTTTGAAATGCGGAAACGTTTAAATGTGAAAACTTAAGCTTAACAAGTGATAAAATTAAAACTAAAAGCTGTGAAAACTTTAAACCCTATAACGTTGAACGCTAAAACGTGGAATCAACACATATATATTAGCACAACAAAATAACGTTTGAAACTAAAATGTTAAAAATGTGAAACCGATTCAACTTTAAAAAGTAATACGTTATATTAAAGACTATAATGATGAAAGAAAAAACGTTAAAATTCAAATTGCAAAAACTGTAAAAATACTAAAGCGAATGACCGACATTTAAAAGTTCCAAAGCAGCTATAAGATTTAAAAACGTAAAAGCAATGAAGGGTTAAAATGAGGAAATGTTAAAACGTGAACTTGGAAACTTTAAAGAGTAAAATCATTCAAAACATACAACATTAAACGTTAAATCTTTGAAAATGTAAAAGCTTTAAATTTTTAAACACATAAATTATAAAAATAGAACACAATAACGTAAAAATTTAAATAGAAAAAATCTGAAAATGAGTACAAAAAAGTTAGGTTAGGTTAGGTTAGGTTAGGTTAGGTTTCCCGCAGGGGTGGTTGACGTGCACAGCCATTTGGAAGTAGCGACCCCATGTACCCGAGACGTTAACTGCACACACACACACACACATCTCTCTCTCACACACACACACCCACTCATCACATACACACTAACATCAACGACGCAGACCGACACCCTACACCCAGTGAAGTAATGCCAGACGGCGGTTCCGTGGGGTTACAGAGCGACTTGGGGAGGTGGATTTTAGTGGGTATACCAGTTCTTGGGAGTCCCACACTCCGCCTATAAAAGATTTTCCACCTCTCAGCAAAAAAAAAAGGTTAGGTTAGGTTAGGTTAGGTTAAATTGAATAAAACTAAATATACTATAACGATCGACCACTAATAGAAGCTACAATCCTTTTGCATATCTACAATGTAAAACGTCTTATGCAGTGAGTGCTCAATTATTTTGCTTCTTGGCCTTCTTAGAATCTAAACTCAATTTTTTGGGTTGGCATTATAAACGATTATGTATTCTTTATTTTTAATTAAATGAAAAACCTTAAAACATTGAAAAACATTGAATTGATAGTTTATAAACCTCAATGAATATGTATAAATATTTACCTTGGATGTTTCTAATTATATTAATTAATTATGTTTGTTGAATTTAATTCTCGTTTATCACATAGTGAAATATTTTTAATATTAAGGTTTATTTATAGAAAAGCACTTGGTTTATTTCACAATTACTCATATTTCACATAAATGTGAAATAAACCAATTAGTTTCTATAAACAACGCTTAATTAATTATCTTCAAAAATCTGGAATTGTTCAGAAATTTCCTTTACTTTTTCATATGATGAACATACATATTCTTGGATGATCTTAAATATTCTAGTGTGATCGTTTTATGATTCGTCAGATGACTTTTAATAATAATTTTTTGATATTAGGAAATCATTACCCTAGTATTAGTACTCACATTTGTAACGACTTTTATTGATTGATCAACCTAAATATCCTTAAATGATAATCATTTTGTGATCATAATGGATGACCTTGAATGATTTTGAGGTGATCATTGGATGAATCCATTGAATAATCATTGAATGACCTTAAATAATCGAAATAATTTTGGATGATTTTAAATATCCTCGTACGATTGTTTAGATCTGGGATAATAATTTTGATTGTTCGTTGTACGAACTAGAATCTTTAAATATCATTGGAAAACCTTAAATAGCCTTGAATAATATTAATAGTAAAGGATCGCGAATAATTGAATAAATCCAACAGTTTACCAAATAACTCTAAAGACATTAAATAACAAATAAATATAAATATGGTCAAATGACCATAAACTTAAAACCATTACATTTTTTATGATATTGGAAAGTAATCCCAGCAGTATTTGCAAAGAAATAAAAGATGATTCAAATTTCCAAATTTTGGAAAATAATTGTTGTATCACCCTGAATATCTTCGGATTGTCGTATGACATCGGATTATTTTGACTGATATTTGTATTACTTTAAAAAAACCTTAAAAGACCTAAATATCTATTGGGCGACCTTAAATAATCGTCGGATTAATGTACATAATCTTGAATGACCTTAAATATCCACGGATGGTTGTGATATGATCTTAAATTATTTTAAATGTCTATCAGATAACTTTTCCTTTTAAATAACCCCAAAGTACCTTGAATGATCCTCGTGTGACCTTGAAGAATCATCGGATGACATTGAAAAATCGTCGAGATGACCTTTTATAATCGATGACCTTAATGATTTTTGGATTATCTCAGCTTTCAATTTTTTAAGAATTTTCCGTTAATAACTATTCTAAATTTCAAAAATTTTCTTCGAAAGTTTTAGATTTTACAGCATTTTCTCCCAATTTCTAGAAATTTCCAACATTGTCTCGTCTAGATTAATATAATCTTCTAGCAGTTTTTGCCTCATTTTGTCCAATTTGTAACTTCTAGTTTTTTTAAATTATCTAGGAATTTCTTTACTAAATTTTGAAATGTTTTTTATGGAGTTTTAGAAACTTTAGCGTTTCCTCCTTGCTAAATTTTTCTCTAATTTGATTTAAAAAAATTCCAACAACTTCTTTTTTAAATGTTGAATATTTTCTTGCAGTGTTTTGAACTTTTTCAAGATTTTCAGAAAATTCGAGTAACTTCTCATACAGATATTCTTCCTCTCATGTGATCCTACCACAACTGTCCAGTAATTATTCTTCTCATTTTTCGAGAATTTTATAGAACGAATATCTTCTAGATTTCTACAATTACTGATCCCATTTTCTTGGAAATTTTTATATTTTCTTCCAGATTTCTGATTCAGTTTTTTCAGATTTCTCTTGAAAATTCTAAAACTCTTGAGCAAATTTTATTTCATTTTTGAGAATTTTATAGGAATTTCTCTTCCAAAATTTCGAAAATCCTTTTCGGAAGTTTTAGAATTTTTCAGCATGTAGGGTAGATCTGGAGTATTCTTGGCTCATTCAATCTCCTTAATAATTTTAGAAATATTTTGAATTGGCCCTCGTCAAATCTAAATTCATTAATATATTCCTGGAGGAATTTAAACTCAGTTTCTTCTACAAATGTTAAAAAGTGGTAAGGTGGTTAAACACATTATTTTAAATAATGTGTTATGCAAATAAATAAAACTAATATTTCTCTTTACTCTTTTGGTTTTCTTGAACATCGTTCCATTTCTTTACCAACTTTAATCCTTATCTCTAACTGCCAAACAGCCCTCCTTGAACGATAAAAGACTTCAATTGTCCTACTAGACATTCAAAATGCTTTTGACTTTTTTTAGATATTCCCAGTAATTTCTCATCAAGATATTCTTGCTGTCATTTAATTGTACTACAATTTTCAGCAATATTTTTTCTTATTTTTTTCATGATTCTCTAGGAAATTTTTATATTTTCTTCCAGATTTCTGATTCAGTTTTTTCAGATTTCTCTTGAAAATTCTAAAACTCTTCAGCAAATTCTATTTCATTTTTTAGAATTTTATAGGAATTTCTCTTCCAAATTTCGGAAATCCTTTTCGGAAGTTTTAGAATTTTTCAGCATGTAGGGTAGATGGAGTATTCTTGGCTCATTCAATCTCCTTAATAAATTTAGAAATATTTTGAATTGGCCCTCGTCAAATCTAAATTCATTAATATATTCCTGGAGGAATTCAAACTCCGTTTCTTCTACAAATGTTAAAAAGTGGTAAGGTGGTTAAACACATTATTTTAAATAATGTGTTATGCAAATAAATAAAAGTAATATTTCTCTTTACTCTTTTGGTTTTCTTGAACATCGTTTCATTTCTTTACCAACTTTAATCCTTACCTCTAACTACCAAACAGCCCTCCTTGAACGAAAATAGACTTCAATTGTCCTACTAGACATTCAAAATGCTTTTGACTTTTTTTAGATATTCCCAGTAATTTCTCATCAAGATATTCTTGCTGTCATTTAATTGGACTACAATTTTCAGCAATATTTTTTCTTATTTTTTCATGATTCTCCAGGAAATGTTTATATTTTCTTCCAGATTTTTGATTCAGTTTTTTCAGAATTCTCTTCAAAATTCTAAAACTCTTCAGCAAATTCTATTTCATTTTGAAAAATTTTCTAAGAATTTCTATTCCAAATTTCGGAAATCATTTTTTATGAAGTTCTAGAATTTTTCAGTATGTAGGATAGACCAGGAGCATGCTTGGCTAAATTATTAGGCAACGATATCATTCAACCACCTTAATAATTTTATACCTGGAGGAATTCAAACTGAATTTCTTCTACAAAAGTTAAAAAGTGGTTCAGTGCTTAAACACTTTATTTTAAATAATGTGTTATCCAAATAATTAAAACTAATTTCTCTTCATACTAATTTTGTTTCCTTGGACATCGTTCCACTTTTTTACCAACTTCTATCTTTACCTCTAACTGCCAAACAAAACACCTCAAACGCCAAAAATCTGCAATTTTCCTACTATACGTTCAAAAATCTTTCGACTCACTTTGGTTTGCTGTTTAAATACAATTCGTTAAAAATCCCACTTTATCTTCTTAACTTAATTGATCGATCCTACAAGTTAATGTCCGAAATACACAATCAGGCGCCTTTTTTCCTTAACAAGGTGTTCCCCAAGGATCCAATCTATTACCAATCATTTACAACATTTAGGTTTATGATACTTTATCCAGTGTGTTCAGAATATGTTACTTAATATGCTAAAATTTTTGAGTGTAATGGAATTTATTAAAGACCTACCTGTAAGTAATTACAACAAAAAGTGAGAACCTGTTAAGTGAAATACAATATTGTGTTTTAATTACTGATGTTATTTATTTTGTGGGCTTTACACCACTAATATTTTAAACTTATTTATACAGGCCTAATTAATTTGCATTAAACATTAATCATACTTAAACCTCATATCGGTACGAAAGCAAGAATTTAAAACAGCAATAAATTCCACTCAAATTGCACGCTGTATGTACAAACAATTCATAAATAGGGCAGCGCAAATATAATAACACAGCAACTACGTTAAAACGTAATAAATTCTCCGCGTTTGAAATATTACATTTAGAGCAAAAATATTTTGTCCCTTTTCCAATTTTTTTGTTTTGTATTTCCAGGTCCCATGGCGGCATCAGCTCGCCGAGCACACATTTTGTAAAAGTAAATAAATAAAAGTACTTTTGCGAATTAACGCGAGAGCGGCATTTTGATGTCGCAATTAAATTTCCAGTCGCGTAGGGTTTACCGTAAAATCAATACAATGCAATTTCACACCGTGGAAACGTAAGGCGAGGTGAAAACGAAATAGAAAATACTTTTCCCGCTGACTAGGCCCCAATTCCAAGTCTTTGTTCCAGCTTTATTCGATACCCAAATAATTGATTTAATTAAATACTCACTATACTAAATAATTAAACTAAATAGAACTCACATAATTAAGATATGACACTAATAAAAGAACAAATTTAAAATGAAATCTATTTCTGTTGGAGATACATTTCTAGAATAAATTGGTTATAAATAACCAACAGAAAAAAATATGTATTGAATAAAAGACGAAAACTTTTTAATGTGTCTAGTTTCGATAAATTTTGCTTGTCGTTTATATATTTTGGATTACTCTATATTTAAAATTATCCAGAGTAGTCTTAATATATAAAATACAACTTCTTTTTAGTTTCAATCATTAGCAAAGTAGAAGTTAAGTAACAAAACGAGAAACACATGTATTTATATAGAAATAAACAGTGAGATATATGCCAAATCAGTCTGTTCATTAAGTAGAGGAATTCTTGATTTATGTTTCGCATGTAAATTCTTATTTACTTACTCTAATAGTAGAAAGGAATAAGATTTTAAGAAATGTACCTCAAGGTCTTATAGTAAGTCTGTTTTGGTTCTTTTTTCAAATTAATTGATAGTATACTAAATCAGTCTAGCTAAAAAGGAGACCAAATGGACCTACTAGAATCATTTGAGGTACATAAAACTAAGAAATAGTAGGAAATATCTTAAATCAGTAATAATAATAAGGGAACCACATATTTTTCTATACTATATTAATAGGGAACAACATAATTTTTTACAGGAAGAAACTAATCAGTCTGTTCGTTAAGTAGAAGTGCATCCGCCTTTCCTTCTACTTAACGAACAGATTGAATAAGATTAGGAGGATATTCGCATTTCCTCAATATGTTCGTCAAGTAGGAGGAAAGGCGGATATACTCCTACTTAACGAACAGACTGATCCCACTATTGTTTTCTGCATAAATATATGTGTTTCCCTTATTGTTTGATCGAAAATAAATCGTTGTGATATTGAGAAGCAAAAGCATTTTAATTTTAACCACAAAAATAATTCTTATTATCCTTCGAACGGTTCGTTATCCCCAGTGGTAGCTTGCGCAACTAGTGAGCCATTATTAATGACCGCAAGCCACCTAAAGCATCCCCTTCATAATTACACATTTAACCTTAGCTTTCATCCGTTTAGAATGAAAGGAAATGTCCGCCGGTTTTACAACCACCGGCGCGAGTTAATTTCTCCCGTAAAATATTTGATGCGAATAAGATAACTTCCTTTGTAATAAAGAAAAGCATACGAAGGATAATTTCCATGAAAATAATAAAGCAGCAGACTCGAAATTAAATTTGCATGTTAATAAGGCGGCTTGAATTTAATATTATTTACAGCGGGAATGTAAATTGCATTAATTAAAATTCCGAAAATTTATCAAATCCTAATATCTATGACATAAACACTTAACTATGGAAAGTAAAGATTTTGTTAAAGTTAAACAAAAAATAAGATTTTAAGCATTTAAAAATTGAATTTACCTTTTAATTAAATCTTAAAAAAAACTAATATTTTAAAGGATATACAGATAATCAGTGTTATTAAGGATGATGTAAATTTGAGTTTTATTAATATTGATTATTGATGTTAACGACCTGCAGGGTTAATATACATATAATTGTTTATTTACTCTTAAATTATATTAACTGAATATCCTCCAAAAACCTAATTAAGTAGGTGTTAAATAATTACCACGCGCTCGGCAACGAAAGTAATAAAATTAATGCTCATTATCGCAATAAACTGCTGTTGAGTTGTCTCAGGACGAATTTAATTTGTCATAATGGGCACCGTCTAATTTGATGAGAGAAAACCATTTGGCGTAATTAAATGAGACGAAAGTGTGAAAGCGAAAGCGATGAATTAATTTTGAGCAGTCGTTTAAGTATTAATAAGAGGGATAGTAGAATAATAGCAACCGTTTGCACCGTGCGGAGCGCTGACGAATGGGATGTGTGCTAACATGTTCAGTTTTATTTCATCCGTCTGTGTGCAAAATTCCGTCTCGTTGGTATTGACTGTGCTATTTATGTCAGATAAATAGCACAGTCAATACCAGGGAGACATAATTTGAAATAAAACTATTATAATAATATTCAAGACAAGCCAGTTATGAAGTTACTAATGTGATTAGATTTCTCAATGCAAGAAATGTGGCATCTTGCAAAAATTCATCGCCAATTCTACTATCAGTATTATAAAAATACATTGAATTTTAACTATAAACATTTAATTAACACATCGTTTCACCAAGTTATCAATGAGAAACAAATACAGGATAAACCCTGAAGGCTTTTGTAACTTACTGTACTGAACAATTGAATTTGCCAATTACTTTTTTTTTGCATATTGACGAAACAGCAGGAGGGTTGAAAAATCCTTTGTAGCCCACGCTAATCGATTTTTATTTTTTGCTACCCTGCCCACTCATCCATTTTAACCCCGATAATACGCTTAAACCGAACGCGTTAATTTTTTACACCCGGCCTTTCTGCCCTTCCCAATTTATTCAAAACAGTATCCTTGTTATGATAACAATAATAATAATAATAAATACGATAATAAAATATGGATTGACAATTTTATATAAGGTAAATACATTTTGGTTTAAGTAATTTTAAATTAGAACACTTGTTATATTTCATATTGTTGGAAAATAATTAAAATAAAAACTAAACATCAACTCTATTTAATCTAAGTAAATGAAACGCTCTGGTTGAGTCTTTATTTAAGATATACTACAGTATAAAAGTTTTAGTCGTAAATCATTAACACGTTGTCCAAACTATTATTTTAAGCCATAAACTACACTTATCGCAAAAATAAACCGCTTTTCGCCGCCGATATTTTCTCTGCGTTTCCTAACCAATTATTATACGCTCGTAAATAAAATTGCCAGTAGGATTTCATTACGTATTTGAATAATTTGGTGGACGCGTGCAGATTTTTTATACGAGATAGCTGCAATTCCCTAAACACTGTAGTACCATTAGAACATTAATTTTGGGTTTGTAATAATCATTATGTTGTGTGATTTTGCTGGTTTTGTTGTCCCTCGAGAGGGTAGTTGTCAGTTCGAATTAGTGCCATGTTCATTTAACAATTACTAAGTAATTAGATAATTCAATTAAATTATCGATAATGGCGTGGCATTTTTGCAATTACAAAAAAATGCTTGCTTATCTCATGAGTATCTAATTGGGAAATTATATGTGTTTTTAATAATTAGGATAGTTTATATCTCGAAGCAATATGATTTGCAGTTATTTCGCTAATAAACAGCGATTAGTAAAGAAGGAAAATAGAATATCCACAGATTGAAATTATTTAGTAGGGTGTGTCACAGGGTTTTCTTTTAGGACCTATACTGTTCCAATCTATATATGGTATAAATGATTGCCTTTATAATTTAAAAAGTTAACAAGAAGTGCAGTTGACACTACAATATCAAATATTAGTACGGATTTTTAATAAATTTTTCAGTCGATATTTGCGAATGTTTTACTGATTGGAGGGTATGATAATGGCCACCCACACACCCTACATATAGTTTTGAATTTAAACCTTCAACACTGCATTTAAAATTTTGAAGAACTTAACTCAAACATTGATTTATTTTCTTTGGAAACTAAAACGGTGACAGTGATTGAAGGAGATTTCCACAAGTCAGGAAAAGTCATTGTACGAATTGCCAGATTGAAAATTGTTATTAACGTCTTGGCTGATATAGTTTTGCAATCTTTAATCATTTTAGTAATAAAGCAAGCTTTACGGCGACCACCACATATAAAAGACGATTACAATTTATGTATGCTTCGTATAACATCGATTTCTGTAATGATTGACAAGCAACATCTTTTAAAATAAGTTTGTATTGTATGAATCTTAATATTTACCGGCCTTTCTGTAAGATATTATTATATAAATGTCAGCAAAGGCATTTACAATATTCTGAGGGATAGAGAATGTCTTAGTACCACTTTCTAATTGACTTAGAATACTGGTTGTGTAATTGTTTTGGAGTACAAAATTCCATAAATTATTTGTTTTCTTTTGAAGATTCAGTTTAATATTTACCAAATAAGTTTTATATGCAACATTAATTTGATTTTTAGTTAAGGTTAAATGAAGACAGTGTTGATTTCCAATTACGATGGTAATAGAGTTTTAGTATGTCTTTTAAACCAGGGAGGGGAGTAAATCGAATATTATAATTCTAACAAATTGGAACTAAACTATCTAAAATATTATACACTAATTTTCATAAGAAATGCACCACCCAGAAAGAATAATACGATTGATGCGAAACTTGGTGAAAATAATTGTTCATTCGTTGTTACAAAATGATTAAACACTCAATAAAAAAAATGTTGAGCCGTTTAGGTTTTTTTTTTCTATGTATCTCTGGGTGATGTATTTCATATGAAATCGAGTGTATATGACATTATAAAACTGACTGGTGTATGATTCCAAATACCAATCAGTATAAATCACGTCGCTATATAGTTTAGAATAATTGGCATTTAGGAAATTGTACCGTTTATTACTGATATTCCGATATTGCAGCATGTTTAAATTCAGGTTTAATTTCTAAAGTTCCAGATAATGTTGGGTGGTATGTATCTTCTTTAATGAGAGTTTGTCGATTATGTTCCAAATCTATAACAGTATCAAAATTACTTAAGATTAAATCTAGTAATTTAGAATGAATGTTTTGAATATGATTACTTAAGTTTTAAAATATTCATAAAATAATGGACGAAGTGACTTTACGAGATACAGAAGAATCAATTTCCTTTTAAAACTGTTTTGCAATTAAGAAATCATCCAATAAATTCTTGCGAATGTTTGAAATACTTGATTGTATGGTAGTGGACACCCACCCTACATATATTTTTAAAATCAAAGCTAAAACACTGCCTTTAATATTCTTAAAAACATAACTCAAACATTGACTTATTTTCTTTTGAAAATAAATCAGTGACAGTGATCGAAAGAAATTTTTATATGTAGGGTAGGTGGGCTGGTGGCCACTATCCCACCCTCCAATCAGTGAAACATACAAAAGGATTAGTTGATCTTTTAAATATATAATTTTATTCTATAAATAATTCGTTTCAAAATTTTTACTTTGATCGTTAAATGGTATTTTAATCATCAAAAAAAAAATGGTGCAAGTATGTATTTTAAGTGGAGTATCTTAAAAAAAACTCACCATGTATACTTTTAATCTATACATATTTTCTTCTACAATGTTTACTTGGATGGATAAATAGTATTAGCACTATTAATAGTTTGAGTTTACATGATGTGTTTTCAAAATGAAAATAACACTCAGTTTATTCCTTACGTCACTAGTTTAAGCGTTAAATGTACATTTCGTTCACAAATTAAAATGTACATTTCAATAATAAACTAGATTCTTAAAACTATTAGCGCGTCATATACACCGTACAGAGATTATCGAGAAAAACCAAGGAGTAATCAGTTTAATCAGGGATTAAAACGTAGGGTTTACATTTTTTCGGTTCCTTTTTAGATAATAAATCTAGTAGTGGATTATCAAAGGGACACAGGTCAAAATTTGGTAAAAGGTTTTTATTTTTGTACATTTCGATGACCAAAAGCATATTTAAATGATTTGAATATTTCAAAAGGTTTCTATTGTTTATCAAAAATGTGTGTCCTATTGTTGATGAGTGGTGTATTATTGCTGATTTTTTGAGGTCTTATATATTTAAAACGATATTTATGTTTTTGAAATCGTTTTAAAATGTTTCCTTGTGTTTGCCCTGCGTAATTTTTGTTACAATTACTGCTATTTATAGAATAAATGCCCGATTTTTGTAAATTATTTAATTTAGGGAAAGTATTTCCAAGTATGGATTTTTATTTATTGTTACTGTATAAGGCGGGAGCAATATTAAACTTATTTAATAATTTATTAATTCGGTGATAAATTCTTGGATGGTAGATGAATTTGTAGTGTTTAATTGGTTTAATTTCTTCAGGTCTATATAATGTAGTTATTAATATTAATTTATAGTGTGAAATACGTCTTTTGATTCATTTATTGATTGTTTTCTTTAAGTTCTTTTTCTAATTCTTCTGTAGACAATGGAATATTCACTGCTCGAAAAATCGTGCTATTAAAATCTGCTAATTTTGCTTTAACGGATATGTGGATGATGCGTGAATATAATTAAAAATGTGTTTATCTTTTCGGTATATATCAAAGTGTATTACCCTTGGGAAGTTGTCAACTAAAAAAGGAGAAAGAGAGCTGCTCGGAAAATCTGTTTACCATATTTGTTAATAAATTCAAATGTATTACATTTTATTACAAGTTACATATGCAATTATACAATTATCCAGTAAATTCTCGAGAATATTTTACTGATTAGAGCAAGGTTCGCTTTTTTACCTCGACTGCTCCACCCTATATATAAATGATTTCCCCTACAATTTAAAAAGTCATCAGGTAGTGTAAATGACACTTCAATATCAAATAGCAGCATAGATATTAATTACATACACAATTCAGACTGCCTTTAACATTCTTAAAAACTTAACTCAAACAATGATTTATTTTCTTTGGAAACTAAATGAGTGACAGTAATTGAAAGAAATTTGTATATTGTATAATAATATATAATTATAATACATATAAAGACATGAATTTACATTTATTTTTCTGTTTATAACATTTAATGTTATTGTACTAATGTATTTATAAATAAATGGATTATTATTATTATTAATAATAATAATAATTAAGATAATAATAATTATGTATATGTAGGATGGGTAGGTGGCAACTATCTCACCCTCCAATCATTAAAATATACCCAAGTGTTTAGTGGAATTATTTTTATACATAGAAATATATTTCTTGTAACAGATTCCGCCAAATGACCATGAAGATGTTACATGACCCGAAACAACAACAATAATAGACATAAATACACCATAATCAAGTCAATGAAACAAAATATTGCTACTATCTTAAATCTGATAAAGGTAACGCTATAGAGATTGTTGATAAACCTAGTGACCATTTATTATTAGAATCAGATCCTTATTAAGAAATGTGAAAAGGATCAATAATTTGTTAAAAAATCCAATATCTTTAATTGACCAAAAAACTTCCTGGGAACTCAAAATGAGAAATCAACATGACCATGTTTCTATTGCTTACCGAAAATCCATAAATCAGGGAATAAATTTAGACCGATAGAGTCTAACATAAATTTACCAACTTATAAAATTGCTCGTGACTCGTACAAAAATTTAATAATTTAAAAATTGAAAATGATTTACCTGTAAGATACTCGATTCATCGACACATCTACCAAACAACACAAAATTTGAGCCTAATGAAATTTTAGTATCGTTAGACTTAGAATCTCTATTTCCTATTGTACCAATTAACAAAAGCATTAATATTCTACATAATTTCAGTTCCTAACGACGACATAAACAATACATTGAATTAACAACTTTTGAATTCAATAATAAATACCACAAACAAACCTTTGGTAAAGCTATGAGCAATCCCCAATCACCTTTCCCAGCCAATATTTTTCTCAATAATTTAGAAAAATTAGCTAAAAACCAAATTCCCTAACGACCCTCGCATATGGTACCGATGTAAATGATATATTTCCTATCATCAAAAAAGTGATAATATAGATAATTTACTTTACTAAGTTAATAATAATTAACTTCCTATTCTCTATTTAACTGAATATATACAAAAGAAATATTGCAAATTAATTTATACAACGTTAGAAAATGAAATTATATAAAAAAAACTTCAACCTCTACATAAATACACAATTAAAATCATCAGGAATATGTGCAATTTAGTGGAACCAATGCGACAAGATTTATATAGGGCAAACGCAAAGAAATTTGGGTACAATATTCAAAGAACACATTTACCAGGTTCAAAATCAAAACCATGAACAATCAGTTGTCGCTCGTCATTGTTTAAATATAGGTCCGATCAGCAATATAAAATTATTAGAAATTTCGTCATCTTTATAAATTGAATATGTTGAAAGCAATGAAAAGAAATTACTTAATTTAAATTTAAGCCTACTAAATAATTAATTATTGGATAATACCTGTATTTCGTCTGAACTAATAATATTGTAAATTTTCTCAGCTTTTCCTTTATCCGCATTAGGTATAAATAATCCATTATCTCTGTAATCTAGACATTTAACTATTGATAGTGGGTACATTGTAATGTACATCTTGTAAATAAAAATAATTTCTGAAGAGTGTGTATAACGTTTCAATACAATTTTATTTTTATACATATTTTAGTCATTAAATATTTTCCTTTAACATTGTTCCTTTCATCGTTATTTTCTTTGTAAACTAAAACAGTGACAGTGATTAAAGAAAATTTGTATATGAAGGGTGGGTGGGTGTTCACTATACCACCATCCAATTACTATAATATACCCAAGAGTTTAGTTGATTTAACCAGACATGATTTGCAATTTTTGGAAAAAACAACTGCTAATTATTTTCTAACTGTAATTGTGTATGTATGCAATTTTTTGTTAAAATAAAATAATCCAGTAAATTCTAGCGAATATTTTACTGGCCAAAGTGTATGATACTAAACACCTAACCACCCTAAATATATTTTTAAAACCAAACTCACAACAACACCTTTAATATTTTTAAAAACTCAAGCCAAACAACGATTTACTTTCTGAAACTGAAAGTAAACGTAAAAATAGAAAATAAAAAATAGAAAAATAAGTTTTTTTTTACTAAATTACATATCTGGTTCCATCAAAAGGGGAGTTCAAGAACTATCAACTAATTAGAGGTTAATTAAACTCTTTGTCAAGAGTCTAATTAACCTCTAATTAATATGAAAATGTTTCACCACGGGTTAAATGAGAATTTAATTCATCGTAAGTATCAACTATAAAAAGCACAAGCGATGTGAAATTATTTATTTACTTATCGATTTTTACTTAACAGCCATAAAGCCAATTACAGAATAAAATTAAATTAACTACTTTATATCGGAAAACTAAATTAAACATGAAAAAATGTTCAAACCATTAATTTTTAAACAAAAAGTTTCTGAAATTCAACATAGCACCTAAGTTTATGAATATTAAATGTAAAAACAAATCAATATAAGCCAAGAGATCAGAGATGAAAGCGACAAAATATTAATTAAAATAAAAAAGAAATGGTACCTTAAAGTTATTTAAAGTTATCCATATGGAACCTTTCAAAATATTGCATTGGATTGCTTTTAATCAGACATAATAGAGTACATCAACAGAGTCGTACATTACATCGTAGAAAAACTTATTATAGCCTCCCCCTCAGTGATTGATGCAAATTTATATAGGTAGGATGGGTGGGTGCCCATTATTCCATCCTCAAATCAGTAAAACTCCAAAACATTTATTGATTTATTTGATTCAAAAATATTTTACTTTCATTAGATCAAATTTTCAACAGTAGTTATTGTAATTGCAGATTCTTATTATCCACTCTAGCAAAAGTCTAAAGTCATCAAATATATCAAACTGTTCTAATTAAGATATTAGATAAATTAACTCTACTTTTAGAAATTATATTATGTATTTATTTCTATTGATTACAGAGTCTTCAGTGGTGTTTCAAAAAAAGAAGTTGAAGAAGTAATGGGATCGTATCCTTTCCAAATAATTTTCTGTAAATTTAAATTAAACTTAAAGTTTTATTCATTTGATTACCTCTTCTACTTCTTGTTCTGATGTGTCATCTTGTGAGAATTTGATGTATATTTTAATTTTGTTAAACTTTAAGTTAACATTTTCAATTGTGAATAATAATATTCAGTGTTATTTTGTGACTCAATCATTTATTTACCTTTTAAATCATAAATCCTCTGCGATGATAATTGTCGACCATAATTCATGCGAATCGGTAGGAGCGGAGCGGTAATTAGTATTGATTTTGATATCAGGTCACCTAAATCAAACGAGCACTATAACTGCTTCTTTCGCCGTATGGAGAGCGTGATTAATTAATTCAATTACTCTAAAATCGTGGACTTCTGATCATTTAGGCGCACTTCATTAATGTAATGGCGCGAATGATTAACGCGGCCGGCTTTATTTTGTAATTAACGCTCGATGGAAAATCCGCGTAAAAATTCCAAACTGGAAATTTGGAAATTTGTACGCCAATCGAATTGAACATACAAGAGCGGAAAGTTGAAAATGTGGAGTGAATTGCGTCATACCGGCGAAGAAAATTGGACGCGAACGTGAGCGGAAATGTGATGCGGAGGAATGCGCTGAATTAGGTGTTATTTTCTATCTTGTTTACTGTGTATTGTATTTAATTGTATGAAATATAGAAACTTAGTTATATAGGAAGAGATGAGTAGGGGAAATTACATAGCATTTAATTTATATTGATTGCCTCGATATTTTAATTTACCATCATTCTTTTAGAAGCCTTAATAAAAATGAAAATCGATTACAGCTGAGTTCATCGTTTTTTTTAAATATAACAATAATGTCCTGGTATGCTATGAACTTATATTTACAATGTTGGAATGAGTCTTTAGTGTAAAAATGTTGTCAAGTGCACTTCTACTAGTTCATCGACCTCTGAACTAGAAGAAGTGCTTCTAATATCATTTTGTTTTTCTATCTCTAATTATCTCATATATTTTTGTAGCTGTACCATTTATTACATTCCATCTTGTTCCCAGCTTTGTAAATCACCATCATTTAGTTCCTTCCTTCTTTCCACATTCTGATAATCAGTATCCATAGCCTTCTTTACAAATTCTGTTAGTCAGTCTCCATAGCCTAGTTTTTCCCTTTATGCCCAAATTTTTAATCATGTCTTCTTCACTTTTAAGTCTTTTGATTGCCTCTTCTACTTTTATTCTGGTGTGACTTCTAATGTTTTCTTTACTTTTAACTCTTTTGATTGCCTCTTATACTTCTTGTTCTAATGTGTCACCTTTTGGAAATTTGATGTCTTCTCGTTGTGTGTATCCTACATTTGTATTTGGCTATTAGTTTCTATTCAGTAGTTCTTAGGATTATGTCTTTCAACTTTTCAGTGTTTCTTTCTCAATCATTAGTAGCCTGCCTACTTCATCTTTTTATTGAAATAGTTAATTCAATTACTCTAAAATCGTGGACTTCTAATCATTTAAATAGTAGTAATTAAGTACTTATTACACATTAAACTTCCCATTATAATTTCGGAAAGATTAAATATTCGCAAACTATTATCTAACAGTTGTATAATTGATTTAATCCGAATTCCTTACACAAAAAAAACCCGTCTGAGAATGTCACTAATTAAAAGGCGGCGATACATCATCAATGACCCAGATCGATGCAGGTCATCGAAACCAATTACCTTTTCTCACAGGAAAATTTCTATAGCTCCGAACAGTAAATATATATAAATATTCTGCGCAGGGATTATTAGCAAAACGCTTTTCCCGCATCAAATAATCGATACAGAATTTTCCGGCGACTGGATTTCCCCCGAGGAAAACATCCTGCCAGTTTAATATTTAAAAAAAAATAAACGCGTTCGCACAGGGTTTAAATCTGTGCCCATTGTCCCGTATTCCATCCGCAGTGGGATTAAAACAGATGGAATTTCCGAGTATGAATATTTATTTTATTTTGATATATAAATATTATATTAAAATATATTTTGCGGTCGTGTTCAATTAAATGTCGAATATTTCCCGAGGCGCTGATGGACAGGTCGAATTTTTAAGCCTAATTTATATTGGCATTCGAAAATTATTTATTTATTAAATTTATTTGTTCACAATAGTCCAATTGATATTTTAATCAAATATACGTGAATACTAAATTATATGAAATAAATCAATGGACAATAAATATTGCATTTACCCAAACGAGTAATTTTAGAGAGAGATTAAACATCTTTATTGGAAAATAGTGTTACATCTTCTGATAATACGACAATTACTATACTTCTTCTATTCTTGTTTTTCTATTGGCTATCGACAGGTGGTCTTTTAGCCCGAGTAATTTTACTTAAAAGCATTTTAAATAAATGTAGCAAATTCAAAAATATTTCTTTCATACCAATTCCAGTAGAAAATTTTGTTGGAGTCTTCTAGTGATAAACTTACCTGAAAAGAAAAAGAATAAAGATTAGTAAAATTAAAACATAAATAGTATAAGAAAAATTGTAGGTGGTAATCAATACGAAACACATATTAGTACTTAATAATGCTTTTCAAACCTTAATCATATTATTATAGTATTTTTAGTAGTAAAAAACTAAGAAGAGTTTCAGTTTAATATTCAAAAATTTAAACACTTACTATATTTGAAAAGATTTTCTTTAATTAAAATCTATAGAAAATGAAAAATTTGCAATGAAAAAATAATTAGGTTGCTGAATAATTCTAAAAATTGTTATTTAAAACTAATATATTGTGACTATTCGAAAGATTTTATTTTATATAAATCTGAGCTACACACGAGGCCATTACTCTCTTTTTAGGTTACACTTTTTTGTGATAGATATGATGGTGGCGACCGTTAGTACGTGGTAGTACGTTACAACTATTTATTATGGTACAAACACAAGGAAATGTTTTGCTGTGAAAAAATATACCACGCCCATAATTTGACGGAACTACGGGTGTGAACATTACAAGGTCAAGTGTATTAGGAAGACAATGCTCGATAATGACTTGGATGAAAGTATATACAATTTATACCATTACTGTTTATTATACCATTATATAATAACAATGAGTGATCTTTTTGTAACCGGTGCCTTTAAATTTAAGTTGATCATTACATGTAAACATATGTATAAATAAATACTTCTTAGTTTTATATTTAGCAATCAACTGTAGTTATTGGCTATACATTTCCTTCAGGCCATTAAAGACCTCTCTGCTGACGTTGTAAAGTCTTCAGTGAAACTCCATTTGCTATTCGCTCTTCTCACCATCACACAGTTTAGTATTATACTGAAAAGTACCGTTTAAAAAGGAAGGAAAATGCGAAAATTCATTCTTCTCAATTTTTGCTTCTCTCTCTCTCTCTCTATCTATCTCTACCTCTCTATATATCTTCTCTCTCTACCTCTCTATATCTCTATCTTTCTTCATATCTCTCTATCTTCTTCTATCACTCTATATATTTCAATTTTAATTTATCACTATCTTTTTTTCTCTAACTTTACTATTTTTTGTTGATATTTAAAAAAAATCTTCAGAAATTCTATTCCTCTATAGAAATTTGTTTTCCTTTATTATCTCAGTATTATAAACAACCCTACTTCAATGTATCTTATTTTTAAAAATTCAAAAATTATAAAATAGCGCTTCAAAGAAAAGAGTATCTATTGAAGATTGTAAATTTTTTTTAGACATCTTCGGAAAATCTAATATTGTTCAACAATTTTTCCCCCAAATTCGTTATTTTCTTTGAAAGGTTTTTTCCGAGTTTTTCAGAATCTCCTTATCAAAAATGTAAATTTCTTTACTAAATTGCAAGAATTTTTATTAGCTCTATCATTTTTTTGATTAGTAATGTATACATATGATTTTATTTTCCTTGTATTTTTTCTTTATTGTGACGCTCTTTCTTTTTTATTGTACTTATTGTAATATAAGAGAGAAATAAAGACTATTATTATTATTATTATTATTATTTTTCGAGTAATGTTGAATGATTTTTTCAGAAATTTTGCTTTGAAATTAAATTGCTCCGTTATTTTTAAGTATTCGTTAGAAATTTTTTGGCATTATTCAGCATTGTCTCTTTTAAATTGAAACAGTTTGATTGGAGGTTCTTGTGTTTTATTTCTAGCAGTCTAGAAATGTTTCGAAATTGTTCAGATATTTCACATAAAAAATTCTAATATCACGCAACAATTTTTTTTCTCAATTACGAGAATTTCTCTAAAGGTTAAAAAACTCGTCTCTTTAATAAATCTAATATTTTTCATCAATTTATAAATTAAAAGAATTTTCTTTGAGTTTCTAGATTTTTTTCGAGGTACCTACAATTTATGTGAATATTTTTAGAAACTTCTCTTCAAAAATTATCAAAGTATTTATAAATTAAAAAAAATGTCTTTGAGTTTCTAAAATTTTTTCGAGGTTCCTACAATTTATGTGAATATTTTTAGAAACTTCTCTTCAAAAATTATCTCAGTATTCTAAACACCCCTCCCTTCATGTTTCTTCTTTTCAAAAATTCAAAAATTATAAAATAGCTCATCAAGGTTCTTCCATTCAAGATTGTAGAATTTTTTTAGACATCTTCGAAAAATCTAATATTGTCCAACAATTTTTCTCCCAAATTCTTCTAGGTTCTGGTATTTTCTTTTAAAGCCATTTTCCGAGTTTTCAGAATCTTTTCCTAAAAAATGTAAATTTCTTTACTAAATTGATTTTTCTTGTAGGTTCTGTTATTATTTTTCGAGTAATGTTGAATGGTTTTTTCCATTGCTTTGAAATTAAATTACTCCGTTATTTTAGACTTTCTTCTTTCAGGATTCATCGCCCAGCAATTTTTTTCCAAATTTCGAGAATTTTCTTTAAAGGTTAACAAAACCTCTAAAACTAATATTTTGGATCAATTTCTAAATTAAGAGAATTTTCTTTGTGTGTTTAGAATTTGTTTTGAGGTTTCTACAATTTGTGTGAATTTTTTTAGAAACTAAAAATACTAATATTGCTTTGCAGCTTCCCTTCCAAAGTGCAAAATTTGCTTTGAAGGTTTTAGATTTTCCTCGAGGTATAAAAAAATTCTTTAAAAATCCTAATATAATCTAGCAAGTTATACTTGGTTATATTTTGTAATAATAAGTTTCATGCTTATTTTGTTCAAGTTAATTATTTAAGCTTACTATAATAATAATAGTACACTATTTATGATTTTCAACTTTTTATTTTACTCACTATAATTGTTTCGCTACACTGTAGTTTCTTCCGACGAAGAAATATAATATAGCTACAGTGTAGCGAAACAATTGTAGTAAGTAAAATAAAAAGTTGAAAATCATAAATAGTTTACTATTATTATATTAAGTGATAATGGATTTTTAAAATATAAGTGCCTCAACAATCAACGAGATTTAAACTTACATTTAATTTCTGTTGCCTGTTCGTTTGTATAGAATTAAATTCTTCATTATTTTAGCATTTTCTAAAAACTGCTCAAAATTTATTCATTTTAAAAATTCTAAAATTGAAAAACAGTCCTTCGAGGTTCTATTGTCTTTTTTTCGTTCTTTCAGAAACTTTAAAGAAATTCTGATATTGTCCAACGATTTATCTCCCAAACTTTTCTAGATTCTATTTTGTTAAATCACTTCAGAGATTTCTAGAAACAAACATTCTAATAGCCATTTTTAAAAAGCTAGCATTTAATTAAAAAACTGCAAAAAGGTCTAGTCTAAATTGTAAGGTAATACGAATTTTCTACAATTTTGTAATTTTTTCTAACAATCCAAAAATGTTAATTTTATTCAGCAACTTCTCTTCTAAAAGACAATACTTTTCTTTGACTTTCTAAAATTTTTCTTCAAGGGTTTCAGATTTCTTATTCTTCTCTTTAAAATTTCTAATATTATACACTTCTAAATTTTAAGAATTTTCTGTGAGGTACTATAATTGATTTGAGGTCCCTACAAGCTCTTCAATTCTTTGAAAAAAATTAATATTTAAAGTTAAAAATCTTAATTTAAATTGCTGACAATTTGCCTTCTAAATTACAAAATTTGTTCTTCTAGAATTATTTTTTCATAACTTTTCTTCAAAAATTCTAATACCGTCCATTAATTCTATATTAATTAAACTTTTCTAGATTCTATTTTGTTAAATCGTCTCGGAGATTTTTAAAAACAAAAATTCTAATAAGGTAATCTACAATTTTTTAACACTTCAAAAATGTTAATTTTGTTCAGCAATTTCTCTTCTAAATGACAATACCTTTCTTCGAGTTTCTAAAATTTTTCTTCAAGGGTTTTAGATTTATTTTTTAAGCTTCTTTTCAAAATTTCTAATTTCAAACACTTCTACATTGCAAAATAATACGAAAAAGTTCTTATATTTTCCATCAATTTATATTCTAAATTTTATGAATTTTCTGCGAGATTCTACAATTATTTTGAGGTTTCTACAAACTTATTTTTTTCGTTAAGAAACTCTTCTTTAAAAATGTTTCTTTTGTCCAGCAATTTATCTTCTAAATACCCAGCGATTTCTCTACCAAATTTTTCTGGATTCTAGTCTTTTGTTAAATCTTTTCAGAGATTTTCAGAAAGGTTTATCGAAAATTCTAACAGCAATTTTTACAAATCTAGGATTTTATTGAAAAACTCCAAAAAGCTCTAAATTGTAAGAATTTTCTTCAAGGTTTTAAATACTTTTCTTCGAGTTTCTAAATTTTTTTCAAAGGTTTTAGAATTTTTTAACTTTTCTTCAAAATGTCTAATATTGTATACCTCTAAATTGCAAAAAATTTATTCTTGAAATTTTAAAGAAAATCTACGAAAAAGTTCTTATATTGCTCATCAATTTTTGTTCTAAATTTTAAGAATTTTCTCCGAGGTTTTAGATGCTGTTCAGCAACTTCTCTTCTAAATAATTATACTTTCCTTCGAGTTTCTAAAATTTTTTTTCAATTGTTATATATTTCTATTTTTTCAACTTCTCTTCAAAATTTCTAATATTATACACTTCTAAATTGCAAAAATTTATTTCGAGTTTAAGAAAATCTACGTAAAAGTTCTTATATTGTCCATCAATTTTTGTTCTATATTTTACGAATTTTCTCCGAGGTTCTATAATTGTTTTGAGGTTTCCACAAACTCTTTATTCGTTGAGTGAATCTTCTTTAAAAATACCAATTTCGCCTTCTAAATTACAAAGATTTTCTTTTAGTTTCTACAATTTTCGTTTAGGAGTCTTACAATTTTTGTTATTTCAAAACTTTTCTTCAAAAATTCTAATACTGACCATTTCTTTCAATTCTTTATTAATTTACTAATATTTTAAATGACACATGCTACTAACTAAAGCTCTACATTAAGCAGGTCAAAAAATACAATTCCACGAAGAGAAACTAAATTCACGACAGGATGGCAATGCCAACAAATAAATTGAGTGAATTCATTGAAGCTATCAAATAAAAGCAACAAGCCAAATTCTATGAAAGAATATGAAAACTTCCAAGATTTTGTGTTCAACTTTGACTTCTTCAAAGAAAATGAAATAAGGAAACTATTCTTATTTTATTCCATAAAATCAAGCATTAGGAAACTATTCAGTATTGTGTTATAAACTTTTTCAAAGAATCGAAGTAATAACTGATTCAACCGCCATCAAAGAGTTTTAGGTGAAGCTGCAAGATACTACTGGAAAGTACCAGCTGAAAGATTAAAAAATAATGCTTCTTATAAGAACAAGCTAAACGTCCAGAAAAATTACAATAATGTCAACTAAAATTTTAATATTTTGATTCCTATCTACAATCGAAAGATCATCAATACAACCCACCTAGTAGATTTTTGACAGATATCAGCAGAACCATCAAGTATACATTCGTGTACAAGTGGAGGAAAAAATAGTCCCGACATAATCTTGTAAGTAAAAACTCTTCTTGGGATTTATTTTCTTATGGTCTAATATTAGACACGAGAAGAGAGAAAATATTTTAATAGGACACAATTTAAGAATGAAGAAACTGAAAATACAGTCCATTCAAAGAGGGGGAAGAAGATATCCACCAACTGTTATTATGGGTCGGAAAAAATTGCTACATTATAAGCCAAAAATAACCAAAAATTAATCCCAATAAGGTCACAACTGTCACAACTAAATGCTCATCTCCGAAAAACATCCTATAGTTTCAAAGTTGTAAACAATCAACCAAATGTTACTCAAAGACTGTCAACCAAAATTTTGTCAACAAATAGGAACACTGATTCGGTAATTTTACTAAAATGTCTTCATTCAACGTTAATCCCCGGATTTCTAATCCAAGCAGAAGGAGAGATGTGTTAATGCATCATTATTATACTGGAAGGATTAGAAATTAATCCCGAAATGATTATAAACCTCACCAAACATTAGGCCCTGTGTAACATAATAGAGGATTAAATACGTTTACAGTTGGAGAAGGTAGAAAAAGCAAAAATTCGTCGAAAGAATCAAACCAAAGCAACAAATTAAAGAATTCACAAATATTCCTAGACTATTTTTTTAATTAAATCTGAGACGAAATATACTTACAATACTTTATGACCTACTTGTAAACAAGCTTGTAGTTATTCCAAAAAGTTCCTCAAAGACAGCCAAGATTTGGACTACAGAAACTCAAAAAACAGAAACGTTGATTTGGGGATTAATCTAAACAAAATGTGCAGCCCACGCAGAAGAGGAGGATTCAAATTAGATGTATTCATACATCAGACATAACTACACAATAATCCTGAAATGGTTACAATACTCACTTAATATTCGGTCCTGTGTAACATCATAGAGATTAGAATACGTTTACAGTTGGTATTAAACGCTTCTTGAAAATTAAATTCCGTAGAAAATGGACATAGATTTTTGAAGTTAAGAATGCATCTACTATAGGAACTAAACATCCGGTAAGATGGCAAACATGAAAACCCAGAAAATAAATAAAAGATTTAAGTAATTTTCCTACACGACTTCTTTATTAAATCACGAATCAATAAACTTTCAATACTTTGTGTCCTACCTTCATCCGAAAAACTATCAATACAACTCACCTAGTAGGTTTTTTAGGGATAAATATTGGGAGACCCTCGCCTTCATCATCAAGTAAACATCCAAGAAAAGCCAGTCCCAACAATCTTCGTGTAAGTGAAGAAAACACTGATTGGATTTCATTTTTATTAAGAGGGAGAAATGTTATTGATTTTACTTTACATGTCCACTTAAGAAATATATTCTAGCAATTAATATATATTTAAAAACTACTTAGCAATTATATTATTGAATGATGGCCATTATTGGCTTATTTTTGCTCATTTAGTTTGAGTTTAATTTTGTGACTTTTAACATAAATATATATTTATTTATTTTATTTGTATAATTAAATGCTAGAAGGATGAAACTGGATTTTCAGTTCACTCAGAAGAGGAGGATGAAGAAATGAATGTCCATGGTTTAAGATTTAGATGCATGAGACAAATTTAATAAGTGATTAGCCTAAAACGAATAAAAATTAATCCTTTTCAAAAGCTCGCCACCGAGGAAAGTCATAGAGTTTTAAAGTTATGAAAAAGCTTGCAGCTATTACCGAAAGTTCCTTAAAGACTATCAGCCAAGATATGGACACGAAAGTTAGAAACTGGAATTTTGATAAGGTAATTCGCCTAAAAAAAAAAAACTGGATCTCCAGCCTAATCAGAAGAATAGGATGAAAAAATAGATGTATTTATGTCCTGTGATAATGAATCAGATATAGAAAATTTATTATTACTCTAGAAGGACTATACACATTAATCCAGAAAGAGTTACAACCCTCACTAGATATTAGGCCACATTTAAAATCATAGAGATGTTTGATTGTGGACGTATTTACTTTGTGATACATCTTGAATATGATGAAAAAAGAGACTAGATGACTTTTAAAAGTGGTAAAACTAAATCATCAAGTTTTTGTATACGTTTGCAATACCTTCCCCAAAGATCAAATTTTATAGAACCTTTCTTAGAAACAATTTTTGTTTTGAGGTTATAGGTCTAATAGTAGATATGCAGAAATATACATGTTTATTATATGTTGAGAGCCATGATGGAAGATAATCTCCTTAATTTCCCTGTATTTTCACAAAACCCGGCATAGAAATAATTTTTGCTTCAAGGTTGTAGTTCTAATACTAGATATGCAGAAAAGTATTTTTTATTATATGACAAAAGACAAGATGGATGATACTGATTTTGGATGAAGCCAGAAAGCAATATCTTAATCCCTATTAATTTTTCAATACTTAAAATGTAAGTTTCTGTCCTTGGTTGTAAATAATCATCTTTTCCTTTATGATTTCTTTATTGACCAATTTGAAATTTTTAGTATTTTTGGTAATTAGATTTCTTTTGATAATTTTATTATTCCTATTATAAAACAAACCTACCTAAAATGGAGAAGGAAACCAAGACAAAGATTTTGTCCATGTTTAACTGTTTTTACACATACAAGCTATAATAAAATAGTAATATTATTATACAGTGAAGATATCAATTTATAAATTCACTTTAAGAGTTTCTCCAGCAGACCAATAATTACTACTATTTTAGAAGTGTTTGTTAACGTAAATTAAATAAATTTGATTCTGAGATTTGAAAGGAAACAAATAAGAAAACTCAAAAATCTAAAGAAATGGTAACAACTCAAAAAATATAAAACGAAGTGAATCCTACATAGCCAAAGGAAAAAAGTTAAGAAGAAATCATTGAATCCCAATTAAAATAAGGTAGATGTTTTGTTTGAAGAGAGATCTTCACACAAAACATCTACCTTATTTTAATATTTTATTTTCTATTTAAAATACTGCGCCAGGATAACCAAATTTTTGATAAAACTAAATAAGAAAGACTGTGCGTAGAAAATAAAATGTTTCTGTTGAAAACTTCTATAGTTTATCAATTAATAAAGTGAATGGTTACGAGCGTTACTACATGGTAATCCATGCTTACACTGAAATTAAAAATTAACTGATTTAACTAAAAATTAGATCATAATAATATATTTGGTTAATGGAGCCACTTTGTGGCATAAAAATTATCGTAGTGGACGGCATTAAAAACCTATGAAAGTTCTTAATCTAAGAATATTATTTTTAACATATATATTGGATCTTCACATAGTAAATGTCCATCCAAGAAGGATTATAATGTTTTATCTATTATTGTAAATGAGTAATATCATAGTTTACAAATCAGCTTAAATTTAGGAACAAGATAGTAGTATAAAATAAAATACATATTGGTGTGAAATGTGTTATCACTGTGGTACAATGTTCATCAATGTATTCCTTTATATCATTTAAAGTTCTTTTTTGATTTTGAACCTTCTTCTACCCTTTTCAAGGATTATTGTCTCTTCAAAAATCCTTATTTTTCTTTCTTGTATTTATCCAGCTCCTCCTTAATATTTTCAGCTTTTTTTAAACCTATTTCTTATCGAACTTATTTCGAACGTGTTCGACTTTTGCTTCTTCTTGATTTGACTTAATACTGATCCTATTTACAGGGCAAGAATCTAAAAGCTGCGTTTTAATCGGGCTTCTGCAAAGACTTTTGCCACCTCTTTCTCTCTGGCAAATTTAAATATTTAGGTTCTGTTTTTGTGGAAGTGATATTAGTACTTTTAATGTCGGTATATTTTTTCACAGATTCCGAAAGGTTGGTTATTGCGCGGAGTTTGAAATTCGCTCATGGCAGGTCGGTCCTCTTATTCTTCTCTTTTTCTGTTTCGGGCTGCTCTCAGTTGAGTTATCTGATGAATCAGTTTCCTGTTTCTTTTTCTTACACTTTATTATAGTATTTTCAGAGAAAGAAGAAAGACAAAGTAAACATATGAACGAACTAATTAAAAATGTGGTGATAATGTAAAGCACACTAAATTAAATTTTGGAGACTCCGCCGATCCTAAAACACTGAAAGATAAATAAATAGCTATTTTTAGAAAAATAAAACTACAAAGGGAAAACCAGATTTATAGACTACTTATGAGTAATGATAAAGAAACTCATCAGAGATGGTAGAAGTACCATTAGCCCAGACGAAATAATTCCGAGAAGACTACAACATAAAGCAAATTTTCGTCGTCGAGATAACAACTTACAACTTTTTAAAGTTCTGTATAAACTTGTAACTAGTATAAAAGGTTTTTCAAGATAGGAGAAGCTGTTTAAAATGGTATGCCACATGATAATAGGAAACCCACTAAATAATCTGGCCGATTCTAAAACATACAGATCAATACTTAGGAGAAAAGATAAAGAAAATATGTGTTCGTCGTTTAAGATTGCTCATCAGACTTAGTAAAAATATCATTAGACGGGAAGGACTTAATTCCAAGGTGATTACAACATAAACCAAATCTCCAGTATCGTGTAACATCGTAGAACCTTAGGTATTTGTATAAACTTGTAGCTGGTGTCAAAGTGTGACTTAAAAGGCGTTAAAACGGCTACCTAAAGTAAAATGTTAATCGTAGTGGTTTTTCAAAAATTTCATTGTGAAGTCGCCGCATTATCAACGCCAATGGTAAGTAGTTTGTTTAAAAAAATTACATATGTATTAATAATGTCATAATAATAAAATTATCAACCGTAACTAACTGTTCTGGTTAATCATTTAACTATGCCACTTATCAAAAATCCAATAGGCTATGTAAATCCTCAATTATCAATATAAATATCTGAAACATTATTTATTCACTTATTCAAGTTGCTCCTCTCGATTTTAATCGAAGTATCTTTTGCACAACACGAGCAATCTCGACGATACCGACGGAAATTACACATTTTTTCAATTTACATGTGACATCAAGTAAAACAATTTACGTTCCTCGCTCTGAATTTCTTATTCATGACACGAAAAGAGCGTCTCGCTTGTGAGCTGCGGATTTTGATTATGTGGAGCACTAGACTACTCTCTGCTGCGATAAATACAAAGCTGTAGGTTTTAATTGTACACAAGAGGAAAAAAATATGAATTGAAAATATGATTCAATAATAACAATTTTTATATGAATCAATCAAACAAAATAAATTGGTTTATATAATTAATTACGCTTACTTATCAAAAAAAAAGAACTGAGCAGAGTCTAATATTAAAATGATAATTTTTTTAAACGTATTCTCATCGGGGATGAAAAATGTATAGCTTATACTGATATATACTTTCTTCACTGCATTTGATGAAACGAAATTATAATATTAGGTAATTTCAAATTAAAACACTTGTTTAGTTTCATATTGTAATATTCAGTTTCCTGGCACGTGTTTCGGTCAATGACGATCATTCTCAAAGGAATTACAAAAATAACTAATTGTTATACTGAATTTAAAAAAATCACTATATTTTAAGTATGGATTACCACGTAGTAACGGTTGATGGATAGTTTACGACAACGTCTCTTATAAACGATTATGGTGGTTAAGCTACAAGCAAATATAAATCAAAAGAAGGTTATGCTTTCAATTTGATGGGATTACAAAGGTGTCATATATTTTGAGCTACTCCTACAGAACCAAACCATCAATACGGTTGGGTACTGTCGCTAATGGGATGAATGAAGCCATCAACGAAAAGCAGTCAGAATTTTCAAAATTTAAGGGTGTTGTGTTCCACTATGATACCACGTGACTACACACAAGTTTAGTGAGCCGCCAGAAGTTGCTGGAGCTTGGATGGGATTTGATGGATCATCCACCATACTTACAAGACCTTGCGTCATCCAATTACTATTTGTTTTGATCATTGCAAAACTTGAATAGTAAACAATTCAACTCAAACAATGGTGTCAACCACTTGCTTTATTTTTTTTTGCTAAGATAGGCCAGAACTTCTAATACGATTATTTTCTTGTTGTTGGTACAAAAAAAAGCATCATAATTAAAGTTAACCACATAAATTTAAATATTTTTTTCTTGTTGTGGTAAATCGTAAAGAAAATTGGACCTAATTCGCGTGCAGTAATTCCGATTTGCAACTAGGTTGTATGTGTTAAGATAAACAGTTAGATCATGCTCAACTTTCTATTAGATTATACAAAAACGCTTTTATATTGGTACTATCCCCGCGACATTATACAATCTGAACTGGAACGGAATGAATATATTCCGATGGCGTTTAAAAGGCTCGCGCCGGCCAAATTCGAGGATCGCGTATTCCGTAGGACATATTGCGGTACAGTTACGTTTACTTAATACAATTTAGCTAAGTGATTTCGTAAATTGTGGTCTCGCCGTTCTCGTTTTGTACTGTTAAACGCTCCTAGATGCGTGGTTTCCGTGCTTAAATTAATTAGCACTCGATTGTGAAACGTTTGAATATTCCATCGTTTAAAATTCTTAATTCTTAAATATATATATATATATATATATATATATATATATATATATATATATTTATAAGCAATATTGGATATCATTCACAGAGCCTTGTGCGGGCCAATGAAAAACAAATCAATTGGAGGATCAAAATATTTTGCCACTTTTCAAGACGATTATCTATAATCCAAGGAACAAGTCTTTAAATATTGCAAGATATTTAAGAATGGAGTGGAAAACCAGCAATATAGATAAATTTAGATTTTACGATCTGATAGAGGTACCGAAGAACCGAATACTGTAATAAAGAATTGCAGAAGTTTTTGGTGGTTCCTGGCATAATACACCAAACAACTGCACAATACACTTCGGAACAAAACGGCTCATCAGAGAGAATCAACAGTCGTTTAGTAGAAAAGGCAAAATGTTGCTTTCCGATACAAATCTTGAAAAAAAGTTTAGGGCAAGAAGCTGATACTGCCGCACATCTAAGGAACAAATCAATTTGTTAAGGAATAACGGATAAAACACCATTTAAAATAAGGAATAACAAGAAACCTCATGTAAGCCACATAAACATTTTTGGAAGCCAAACAATGGTACACATTTCAAAAGCGCAGATAACCATATGTGATAAGAACACCAGAAAGATGATTCTTTTAAGCTACAATTATTACACGAAACGATATAGACTATATGAAGAAACCAGGAATAAGGTAATCATTAGTAGATATGTAATTCTAATGGAGAATGAAACTGATATCAAATATCTTTGTTGTTAGTGTAGTTCCTTCTGCTTATGTGATTGTTTATTTCAATAGTGAGTAGCTCATCCGTTTTAGGATTCGTTCTGCTGCCCTTGATGTGTTTTTGTCTCTGAATCTGCTCAGGATGGCCAGATCACATAAGATTTGATCACGTTTAGTTCTTAGTTTATCGTATTTTTGCGGTTGTCTTTGTGTTTCCTCACAGTAGAGATTGTAAATGGGTAAATGGTGCATTTTAGTTTTTGCGAGTATAATCTGTAATTGTATTTTTTGGCTATATTTCGCGTGGTATTTTTCTAGTTTTTCCGACGTTTCTGCAACTTCGCATCTTCATAATTTATTTATTCAAATATTGTTTGAAATACGAAAACTACTTTGGAAAATTGTATGTTTCCTACTAGGTAGTTACTGATATGCATTTTTAAATGTAAAATTCATACAATAACACGTTTTTTGAAAATAGCATGTGGTTGGGATTTGCAACACAATGAAAGAGGTATGCCTACAGCCATCTACATTCAGCTAGTTCCTGAAAATTGTCAAGATGTTTAATTGATTGACCAAAGTAATGAATTTTGTTCAATGGTACTTCCCGCCAATTAGATCAATTTTTAAATTCAATTAACAATGTACATCCAAAAATTAAATTCACACTTGAAAGCGAACAGAACACACCATCAAGATCAACTTTTTAGACCTTACATTGATCCACAGTGATAACAAAATTGAATTCAATATTTACCGAAAACCTACCAATATAAATTCAACTATTCCGTATAATCCTAACTACCCTCTGTCACATAAACTGGCCGCATACCACTCAATGATTCATCGAGCATTTTCAATTCCGCTATCCCCCAAAAAGCAAGACCTAGAACTGAAGAAAATTTTAAAAATTGCACAAAACAATGGATACCCGGCTAGCCTCATTCAAAATCTAATCAATAAAAAGCTATATCAATACACAAGAACCCATATCTATCCAAAAATCCCAAGCTCCAATACACAATCATTCATCACACTCACCTATCACGGTAAAACTACCGAGAAAATTGCTCACATTTTTCAAAAACATAATCATCGAATTGCAGTTAGAGACAGCGGTAAATTATCAAATATATTATTCAACGCAAAAGATAAAATCAGTCCCCTAAAAAAATCAGGTGTTTATAAAATTTCGTGTCCCGAATGCAACTCTACTTATATAGGTCAAACAGGTCGCAGCTTCGAAACTAGATATTCTGAACATTTCAGGGCGTATAGGTTAAATAAAAACAGTAGTACATTTTCAAACCAATCTTTAGAATGTAAACATGAATTTCCCAAAATCCAATATCTAAAAATTTTACATCACTGTACCAAAGGTACAAAGCTTAATCTCCGAATCTGCCGAAATTTTCAAAGAAAGTAATAATCCTTACGTTAATCTGCTTAACGAGCAAACAGATTTAATGTACACGCCACTTTTCAAAAATCTATAATCCGTTAACGATGCGTAATCCCCTTCCTTTTACCTACCCGACAATAATTACCCCCAACCCTCTGCACATTAGTATAAATAGAACACCTTCATTAATTTGCTTCACTTGATAATGACATTAAACCGTCGAAACTTAAGTCGTGTGTTTTTGTAATATATATATTACATAATTTTTTAGTGGGTAAAACATAGTATAGTCTGTTCGTTGGATCTTCCGTCGTACGTCACAAACTATCGCTTCAAAAAACGACGAAAGTTTTACAGTGCCTTCTTTTTCGTTTACTTTATCAGACTGAATGTTTTTGCGTCGTTTCTCGAAGCGATAGTTTGTGACGTACGACGGAATATCCAACGAACAGACTATAAGTGCGTTAGTTAAGTATTTATCATAAATTACCACGTAGTAACGGTCGCCACAATCCTTATGAATTTTGTTTTGATAAATCGACGCTTAAAAATGTGTTAGCTTATGAATCATACATATAAAATTCGCATCAAAAATAATATTTCTAAATTTTACTATTAGTTGATCTGCAACTAACTTACAAAGCACTTAGATATATACTGCTCTTTGGTTCTCCATATTTTCTCTGCTAACTCTTTTGGGCTTGTTTTCTTTTATTGAATTGATAAATTTATTCTTGCAAAAGTGTTTAGAATAGAAATTTTATTCTAAAAATGTTTGATATCATCGTTAAATATATATATATCTATCTAAATTCTCTTTTAAACTTTCGAAATGTTTTCGTAGTTTTAAATTATTATATATCTATCTTATCTTGGTCGAAATTAAAGCAAATATGAAGTTCATTACTTAATTTATTTAGGAGGCTAGTTATACTAGGATCTAGTATTATAACAAATATCATCATTATTCTTTTGCTGTTTGTATTAGATTACTTTAAGGAATGAGTTTAATAATTTTTCCAAGTAATTATCTGAATGAAAAGTGTGATTTGGTATATTTAATGTTCGCAGTTTTTATTAAGATTATATATGGTCCTAAAATTTAAAACTTGTCAAGGTTACTACAATTAAATAATTTGCAAAATAGCTTCTTGATCTGGTGTCTTTAATTTTAGGCAGTTTTCATTTAGTTTATACTTGTTCCTAAAATTTTTCTAGCTTAGAAAGCACCTGACGCTGGTTTCTTAAACTTTGCCTTGTGAAGATTAATTGTAACACTTAATTTTGTTTCAATAGTGAACCAAACCCAAATGTTCTGATTAATATACAATAAAAATATTTAATAGTTTGTCTGTATAACAGGTTTCAATCTTCGTTGACTTTAGTTTCGAAAAGACAATTATCATTTTCAAAATATAAGTTAATCTTTTACTTAACATAAACATGTTTCATTACGGGTTAAGTAAGAATTTAATTAATTTGTTTAATGCTTGAAGCCATCACTTTGTGATACCTCTTGAATCAGGAACATTAAATGAAAATACACTTCGTTGATATCGTGTGATATTTGCAAAATAGCTTCGTTGATATCGAAGTGTATTTTCATTTAATGTTCCTGATTTAATTAATTGTTTAGATCTATATTTCAATTTGTCATCATTATCTTTTTGATATATCATTAAGGCGCCATCTGTTGTTCAGCTTTAAACTAGAATGGATAATAGACCATTTTGAATTAGAAGATCTCAGCGCAACGCTGAGACAATAGATGGCACCTTGTTGATATTAACTTGCCATCCGGTTTGTATGGAGAGACAGAAGTCTAGAGAATAACTCCGTTTTCTATCTTTAAATTCGCTATGCTAATGAGATAAAATAAATCGAAACCAGTCAGTGGGAAAGTATTGTTTTCGTAAATGAGAATTTTTGGGCGCTGTATCTCAGAATCTAATGATCCTATTGAAATGAAACTTTAAACTTAAGGTTTTGCCGGTAAAAACTGGAACTGAAAAGCTTTTGAGGAATATTCGAGGCGTTCATTTGTTTTTATTACAATACCATTCAACCAAAACTCAAAGAGAAGGAGAAACTAAAAAAGTTTTATTAAAATATTTTTTTCATAAGCTTCTTAACTTGCAAAAAAAAAAAAAATTAAAAATTTTGACATTTTTCACCTACTGCTAATCAACTATAGGAGTTACATGAAATTTATATAACAACTTATTATAAAGAATCCAAGACGCAAACGCGTAAACTTCATAGTTTAAAAAAAAACATAAAAAAATATTTGAATTATTTATTAAAAATTGCAATTATTTTGTGTTTATTTATATTTTACAACTTTTATTAATTAAAACCCTTGCTTATGTTTTACTAATTGGAGCGTGGGATAGAGGCCACACAACCACCCTAATTATACATGATAACTTTTGTTGCTTACAAAACAATAAAACCTTGAATGTAATAAAAAAATAAATCATAATCCAAATTTAAGTTTAAATATAAATGACCTTCTATAGTTAAACTTATCTGAGCTTGTTTTAAAGCCTTTCCAAGTATCATGTATATAATTTTCATTAATTTACACAGTCAAAAATTTTACTAAGTCAATTAGCCTTTTATTCAAATTTTGTATTTGAAGTTATTGCAAACCGCAAGACTATCAATAATAAAAGTTAATATGGATATGTAGGGTGGCCTCTATCGCACCCTCCAGTCAATAAAACATTATCAAAACTTATAAATATTTGTATGAATACATCAATTAAAAAAAGCAATTATTTTGCGTTTCTGTACATTTTAGAACTTTTGACTAAAACCCTCGTTTAGGTTTTACTAATTGGAGGGTAGGATAGAGGCCACCCACCCACCCTACATATACATGATAACTTCAATTACTGATCGCCTCGAGGTTTGCAATAAAATTAATTACAAAACTTTTTGAGTAAAAAAGAATTTCAAAAGTTAAATTCTTGAGTGAGTAAATTAGTAAAAATTTGATATATGATGGGTGGGCAGACTTTAAATATAAATTAAATAAGATTAGCTGTAGAAAGTTATTCAAATTTAAACTTAAATTTTAATTTTGTTTTATTTTTCATTGCATAAACGGTTTGATTGTTTTTAGCAGCAAAATCATCAAAATATAAATAAACACAAACTAATTGCAATTTTTAGAAATGTATTCATACAAATTTTTCTAATAATTTTTTAAGATGTTTTACTGATTGGAGGGTGGTATAGAGGCCACCCACCCACCCTACATATACATGATAACATTAATTACTAATCGCTGATGATTTTGCTGCTGAAAACAATCAAACACTTTATGTAATAAGAAAGAAAACAAAATCAAAATTTAAGTTTAAATATCAATGACTTTCTACAACTAATCTTATCTAATTTAGATTTAGTCTGACCACCCATCATGCTTAAAATTTTTATTAATTTACTAATTCAAAATTTTTACCTTTTAAAACATCACTTGAAGCTACAGTATTGTCATTGGATCGTTTTTTCTAATATTCCTACCGACTGCGCCAATTTCTCCTTTCATCAATTTCATCAATTGAACTTTGTATACAAAGACTGGAAATCGTAGTTTAAATTTAAAATGTAGGATGAATAAGTATCTACTATAAGTTTTCAGGTTATGTAGAATGAGTGGGTTGTCACTATCCCACCCAGCAATTCGTATAAAAGAGTCTATGATTTAAAAAAATAATAATTTGTATTCTCTGGAATATTAAATGGTAACATTTTTATAATTAATTATTTTGTTTTGCCCGTTTATACGCGTATGTTTTACTAATTGGAGGATGGTTAGTAGCCACCCACCTACCCTACATATTCATTTTTTACTTTAATCACCGATGCACGTTTAATTTAAAAAAAAAATATTCTCTCAGTTCTAGTGGAAAAATGAAGGATTTTTAAAATATGGTTTTTAGGTTGAGTTTTAAGTTTTATGTAGGGTGGGTGGGTGTCCACTGTCAATTATTTGACTTGTCCACTTCAATTATTTTATCACAAACATCGATTTTTAATAAAAATATTCATCCAATAAAAAAATTCAATTTTTTATGAAGAAGTGTACATTTAAAATATTTCGTGTGTGCGTATGATTTATTGATTGGTGGGTGGGTTAGTAACTACCTGATAGGTAGTTAGTTAAACTTGCATATAAATTTATAATTCAAACTCTGCTGTACGATCGGTTTCCAAAAGAAAGTATTAAAACAGTGTTGGTAAAGAAGTTAAAATTATTATATTAACAGTGTTTGAGGTTATGTTTAAATGTATATGTAGGGTGGGTGGGTGGCCACTATTCCAATCTATAATTTTATATTACAAACAAAGATTTCTGATGAGGAATATTCTTTTATTAAACACTTTTAAGATTTAATCATTTCCAGCTGGTAATAAATTACAATAGCAAGAAAAGAAAATAATATTTCTACTTTTGAGCGTTTGCAAGAGGTTTATCTTTAATGGAAAATCCATCAAAATTTTGAAAGGCCATACGAAATTAAACACTAGAAAAATTTAACCATTTCCAGCTCCTTAAAAAATTATAAACCTTGGAAATTGAAATTTGGGCGAAGAAAATTTTATTTATAAAAAAATAATTCTTAATAAAAACACTTAATATTTCAAAATCTAATACAAAATTAAACACTTTTTTGACATTCTTTAGAAAAAATTTTGAATGAATAAATTTTATTTAATTAAGAAAAAATTTTGAATGAATAAATTTTATTTAATTAAGAAAAAATTTTGAATGAATAAATTTTATTTAATTAAGAAAAAATTTTGAATGAATAAATTTTTTCTAAAGAATGTCAAAAAAAGTGTTTAATTTTGTATTAGATTTTGAAATTTTAAGTGTTTTCAAAATCTAATACAAAATTAAACACTTTTTTGACATTCTTTAGAAAAAATTTTGAATGAATAAATTTTTTCTAAAGAATGTCAAAAAAGTGTTTAATTTTGTATTAGATTTTGAAATTTTAAGTGTTTTTATTAAGAAAAAGTCAAAAAAAATATAACTTGAAGAAATTATTGTTGTTTGTTGTACCAAAAGAAAATTACATTTTGATTTTCAAACATTAATTTTTAATGAATAAACTTTTACAATTTCAAAATAGATTGAAAATTAAACACTTTTTGATAATTTTTAGAAAATTTTCATCATTTCTAGGCGGTTTAAAAATTGCAACCTTTGGGAAATGAAGTGTAGGAAAGAAAAATTGTATTTCTGTTTTTGAGCGTTTCTAAAAAAATAATTCTTTGAAGAAAAATGATCAAAATTTCAAAAATCATTGACCACTTTTCAATATTTAAATTGTTAAACTTTAAGCTGGTTTAAAAATTATCATCCCTGGTAATTAAATAGTAGGAGAAGAAAGTTTTATTTCTATTTTTCTAAGTGATTATAATATAATGAATAGCGGAAAACCTTTCAAAGCTTTTAAAAATATCCAAAATTATTAATTTTCTAATGTCCCTTAGAAAAACGTAATGTGATCATTTCAAGCTATTCAAAAAATTATAACTCTAAGAAATGAAACTGTTGAGAAAGAAATTTGTATTTCTTTTTTTGAGCGTTAATAAAAATTATATCATTTCGAAATTAACCACTTTTTAACATCCTTTGGAAAATTTTGTTCATTTTCTTCTTGTCGAAAAAATACTACCTTTAGAAATTGAACTGTAGGGGAAGAAAATTGGGTTTCTATTTTTAAGCGCCTGTGAAAAATTTATCCTAAAAGAAAGTACTTTCAAATTTTCGAAAACCAACACAAAATTAGACACTTTTTTATATTTCTCAGAAAAAATTATTATTTTCATTATCGGTTAGTCAAAAAACTACAACCTTTGTATTTTAGATTAATTTAAGAAGATAAACAAAGCAAACAGAAAATAAATAAATTAATTAAATTGTAGTCGAAAGAAATTACATTTTAATTTTCAAGCGCTTCTAAAACATTATTTTTTTTTTTGTGAAAAAACTTTCAAAATGATCAAAAACGATTAAGAATTAAATATTGTTTGGCATTGTTTAGAAGAATTTGATCATTGTCAGTGTAGAAACGGAAAATTCCATTTCATATTTTGAGCGTTTGTAAAAAAATAATTCCTAATTTTAAAGATTTCAAAAACTAATCAAAATTAAGTAAAATCTCTTATAAAAATTTGATGATTTTTAACTGTTTAAAAAAATAGAAGAAATTTAACTATTGCAGAAGAAAATTATATTTCCAATTTTGAGCGTTTCCAAATAATAATTTTTAACGAAAAAAACTTTAACACTTTCAAATGTTCAAAAATTAAATAGATTTTAATATAATTGGAAAGATTTAATCATATCCAGCTAATAAAATGGAAATTAAACCGCGAGAATAGAAAATTTTGAGCGTTTGTAAAATATCTATCTTTAATAGAAAAACTATCAAAATTTCGTAAAGCCATACGAAATTAAACACTTTTTAACATTCCCTACAAAAATTTTATTGTTTCCAGTTCCTTAAAAAATTACTACCCTTCGAAAATTGAATTGTAGGTGAAGAAAATTGTATTTTTATTTTTGAATGTTTGTAAAAAAATAATTGGTAATAATTTTTTTGACGTAAGAAATTAAAAACTTTTAGACGTTCCTTAAAAAACAAGTATTCATTCAAGCTGGTCAAACGAAACAATTAAATCTCAGTCACACGGTTTTTATTTTAATTTTGTTTTATTTTTTATTACATAAAGGTTTTATTGTTTTTAGCAACAAAATCATCAACGATTAGCTATTAAAGTTATCATGTATATGTAGGGTGGGTGGGTGGCCTCTATCCCACCCTCCAATCAGTAAAACATCATCAAAAATTATTTGAAACATTTATTTGAATAGATCTATTAAAATTTCCAATAATGTTATGTTTATTTACGTTTGATAACTTTTAATTAAAACCCTCGCTTATGTTTTACTGATTGAGGGTGGGCTATATGCCACCCAACCATTCCAAACATACAAAATAACTTAAATTACTAATTTATGTTGATGGATTATAATAAAATAAAAAAAATCTTCACATTGTTATTCCCTCTGAAAAGTTATGAATATTTTTCAAATTAAGAAAAACTATTGGGAAAAAACTAAACACCTCGTATAAACATCTACTTCCGGTTTATGAATGTTCATTAGAAACGAATTATTCTTTTGAGATGAAACTCAAATAATATATAGATAAATTCCGCCTGTGATATTAACAATGTTTTAGGTTTTTCTTCTAGGAATTCAAATAAGTTTTTAGCACAAGTTCTAATTAAATCAGTTTCTAACAAATTTTAAACTGTTTTTTAGTTTAGTTTATTTGCTTTACAAGATCTATAAAATAATATACATAAAATACAAACATAAATACAATAAATAACTTTAAAATTTTGAGCATAGTACTTAAAACTCTACTTGATGTTCTTGTCTATTAGAATACAAGACTTAAAAGTATAATCTGCTACCTTTATCCTCTATATCCATTTTCTTTCCTTTTTCCCGCCTCAATCTCGACAGTATCTTTACCCTGTCTCCGTTTTCTCACATCCCCTTTATCATGCGTCTACATTCATCCATCCAATCCTCTTCTACTCCCTTGCATTCCTCTGTAAGGATGATCCCACGCATCCTTACCGTCTTCACAAAGCACGTATTCTCTGTTTCCCTTGCCCATCCATTTACTTCTCCCTATCTCATCTTGCCAAGGTCACCTTTTTTTCAGGTACCTTGGACCCCTTTCAAATACCTACAACTTTCTATAGTCCTCTTCTCATACATCCTTGTCTCTTTTGCTTCTCTACCTCCTTCGTCTTCTCATGCACTCATCCCGCTATATTCACCCCTTGCTTCAGCCATTCCTTAATGATCTGCCAGACAATTGCAATTGTAACTTTTTTCTTTTGTCAATTTATTTTTAAAGAGTGTTTAAAAAAATTATTATAAAATTCCAAACTGCTAAGAATTTTATTTATAAACAGTATCTTAAAAATTAAGTTGATTCAACTTTCTCCTACTGATTTTAGATATTTTAAGCTAATTTCTTTTTATGATGAATGTATCTCATTCATAGTCAGTGGGTGAATGATCAGAAGATCTGGATGGTTATGACATTATCCTTCGCAATTCGGTTTTTAGAAACTCTTGCAAAACAAGTACAGACTGAAAACGTACGGTTTCCAACTGCCAAAGAAATGTGGGGTTATATCACCTTATCCACACGTTGCCGTGAGTTGATATTGCATCAGATAAAGACCAAACCAAACCTACTGCTATAAGTTTCAGCACCTCATACTACAATCCCTTCAGTTTGATACACAGACCACTTAACAGAAAATTCCATTTTGCGACTTTCCCCACGTATTCGCCTGACCTTCATATGGCCATTACGTATCCCCAAAAAAATTGAGTTTTATCAATAAACTCCGCCCTCACTAAACCAATCATAGAAAGACAATTGATCTAGTACCGTAGAATCAGTCTCTTGTGCTATAAGTCGAAGATAACATTTTTGCACGTAATTTATTCTTTTGTGTCCTCCAACATAATTTTGTATAACCTTATTAGAATTGTTAGAAAAACCCGTACTTATCAGATACCACTTGATCTATAGTTAATACTTGTTGAGTTACGCTCTCAATGGAAACAGATATGTAATTTTGGCGAAGAAAAACACTATCAATATTAGCATTAAGTCTCCTATTTGAAAATGATCATATAATATATTGTATGAAAATTTTAAACACAACATACAAATAATTTGTAACATCAAGACTTAGGTGCACTTCACTAATCCTCACTAATCATTCATACCTTTAAACCCATCTCCCTTTATGAGCAAATAAAAAATAATAGCCATTTCGTGACTTTATATGAAAGAACATTTTGTTATATGTGAACTGACTGAGATTTACATTATTTTTCGAAGCTAGAGAGTAAAAATAAGTTGATTTAATGTAAATATTCACATTAAGCACAAATGCACGTTCCAGCAGGTGAAAACATCTAACGATCTGAATAAATAAGGACGTTTGTTGATTTTTTTGGAGAGGAAACTCAACCACGCGGGACAATATTAAAATTTAAAATTCAAAGGATGCCACATGTCTAACTGTTCGTATCACAATAAAATGGCGTACTCTCTCTTGACCTACAGTAATATTTTAGCAAGAACGGATGTGCGCCAGTCAAACACGTATAAATATGTTATGATCGTAAAATTTTACGAATGACAGAACTAGTACAAATTGTCTACTTTGTCTACTTTCTTAAACGCCACATGTCAACAATGGAATTTACACATCAGCAGATGTTTTATTTTTCATACCTAATACATAGAGATTCCTCAAGGTTCAAAATGAGGACCTCTAATAGTAATATTAATAATAATTAATAATATTATTAGATCTGATGTTAGAATTTTCTTGAAGATTTTATTCATTCGTTTAAATTAATATTAAATAATGTTGGATGCTTGAAGCCATAACTTTGTGATGCATCTTGAATCAGGAACTTTATCAGATGATAAATAAAACTGTACTCACGACTGTAAGTTTAAATAAATGAACTGAATAAATGAACAAATTATAGTTTTATTTATCATCTGATAAAGTTCATGATATTAAATTGTCGTTGTAATGCGTTTATGTAATTGATTTAACTAATAAATTAAAAATACGAAAACATTTTCGTAAATTTACAAAGGACTTGAATTCCTTTTATTATTCAATTGCTTTAAATTTATTTCTATAACCGAGGTTCCTCGAGGTTCAAACATAGGGCCTCTATTTTATGATTTAATTAATTTTTGACCTAATTATTACTATTACTAAATCCGATGTACCTCTGAACTCAGTTATTTTCAGATTGAGTAAACACTTAAAGAGTCTTCTTGCAAATATTATTTATTCCCTTAAACTAAACTAAAATACAGTACAAATGTATAACGAAGTTAAAGCTTTGACTCATCCTTATTTAAAATGCAGTTCTTAAATGGGGTTAATTCGCATAGGTTATCCATAAAGACTTCTGCAAGTATGGGGCTTAAGTGATTTCCCATTGCTAGACTAACTGTTTGTGTGTACATTTTGCTTTTGAATTGCATGTAATTATGTTTTATACAGTTGCGTAGAGATTGAAGATTTTAATTAAATTTTCACCTTTAAAGTAAAATATTCAATTGATATCAAACAAATTTCACTCGTATGTCCCGTCCTTTCATTCTTCCTTTCTTTATTACACCATTAAGTACAAACCCAAACCCTACATACGGTCCACACAAATCATGTGCAACGGTACTTTATTATAATAAGCGGGGAGGCCCTCCGTGGTACAACGACTGCTTTGAATAACGACTTAATAGTCGGCGTCGTGAATTAATTTCACCTGTTACATTCCAGGATGAATTTACTTCCCGTGCACCGTATAATACACTCTCGCGATTCAGTTTCGATCCTTTTATTGCGCACAATGGCGAGCCGTTGTACCAGTGGTCGTCGGTACCGCGGTACATCCACTCGAGATTGATTGTATCAACTGCTGCCGCTCTCTCAGCTATTAAAACGGTTTCAGAAACTTGATTTACCAGTGCACTTCGCATTGAAATCGCCTGACCAACGAGTTTCTTTATTAATTCGTAACCGAATAATTAGCGAATGTTATTACCGTAATGACACTCGAGTTTGATAACGTTTCCATTGTACCGTATTCGATTACATTTGTATTTAATCATTATCTAAACCTATATATGCAAAATATTACTATTGCCTTAAAATTTGGATCACTCCAAATATTTATTAATGATGTAACTAATTATTGTAGTGTTAATATACAATCTATTATTACTAAGCTACTTAATAAGATTAATAGTAAGCAACATGCTTCGATGTCTTAAGTCAGTTGCATCATTTAGGCAACATGATTTTCAATCACTACAAATTTCATGCAATGTCAAATACTTTCGATTTGAAGATGTTTGATAGCATTATTATTAAGATTACTAGGAAAACATGAAGTGGCGGTAGTGTAACAAAGAAAGCACAACCAAACAAACTTGATTCTTGACCTCTACCACTTATGGCACACTCAAACACAAAACCTGTTACGTACAAGTGTCCTACTTGAGTTTGAAATATTATGACTAATTATTATTGACGTCATAAATAATGTCCGTCAACAATGCTTATTAGTTAGTGAAGCATCGTAAATTTAAACTGTCTTAAATGTAAATATTTAAATTAATTTGTGTAAATTTCATTAAATTCTTCATCGATGTAACAAATTGTACAGAGTAAATTTTACAGTTATAATCTTTTAAACATGAAAAGTCTAATATGCTGATTTTTATAAACTTGAATTCTTTAAAACATTGAAGAATTATGTATGTTTCGGATTGAAATTGGTTAATCGACTCATTGATTCTAGATATTCATCATCTAAAGTGTGTTTGAAATAATAATAATAAAAAAAACATAGTTGAGAGGGTTTCACATATATTGTTGAATACTGCAACATGTTTCACCACACATTTACGTCATCAGGCAGATAAATACTGTAAATGGTCTCAATAATTCTCTCATACGGCTTAAGTAAACTGATTTTAAACATGTTAAAATAATCTGAATTAACTATTTTTGTCAATATTTTTTTATTAGTGTGGTGCCAACAAGATGGAGTTGTGAAAAATACAGCAAGAGCTTTCATAAAGACTGCTTTAACTTCATTTCCTAGATACGTATCCCTTATTCACTCCACCCCATATCTTTGTTTTACTCCCTCTTTCAAATCAGAACTAAGGAGTATATTATTTCTTGTTGATGTTTGTCAATGCCTAAGAATTTTTATTCCTATGATTTTACACTTTGTAGGTCTCTCATTCCCTCTAGGCTTATCTAATTTTTACATATGCGTAGATTTTTTGAAATTGTGTTTGTATATATAAAGGAAAATTATACAAGCTTGAAGAATTTTGGAAGAAATCACAGAAATTGATGAAACAACTTTGAAACGAATGCGGGCTAATAACGTTCGTAAGAAGTTTCAGATTTTTGTTCATAAAAATTGTTCTCATTTATCACTCAAAAGCATATCGGGTACAGACACTCTATCAGCATTTACAGAAGAGATTCCTTAATGCAAAAGCAAAGCTAATGTTTCCGAGTTGTGGAGGGCATGATAGGTGGCTTTATCATTTCCCTGATTTGCTGTAATCAACTAGAAGACCAAGAGCCAAGAATTTTTTTTGTGCCATGAAAGCACAATAGCTGAAATGATCTTCAAATACATCTAGATTAGATAGCTTTCACATTTTTTGAGTTTCGTTGATGCATTTCTGATAATTACGTACGATATAAGATATTAGGAACTTTATCAAATGACAAATAAAACTTGCTTTGTTAATATTACACACGGAATTTATTTCGTAACTATAGTTTCAACCTTACAAGGCCATTATCAAACGTACAGTGGCCTTGTAAGGTTGAAACTATAGTTACGAAATAAATTCCGTGTGTGATATTAACAAAGTAAGTTTTATTTATCATTTGATAAAGTTCCTGATTCAAGAAGTATCACAAAGTTATGGCTTCACGCATCCAACATACATAAGATATTACTTCTAATACCAAATTATTCTTCCACATCTTGCTTTTGACGTGACATTTATTTGTATGCCTTAAATTCTGAGCGCTGCCATTTTGTTTCTGGCCACTATTAGGCAATTGTTTTTAGGGAAAGTTAAAAACCATTCAAATAAGGAAAAATGCGGAAAATTTTAAGCTAATTTCTTCAGTGATTATATTTTTATTTTTATTTTAGTTAAGACAATTTTATTTTTCATCATTCAAATTCTGAGAGCTGCTGTTTTGTTTATAGCTACCAGTAGGCAATTGTTTTTACAGGAGGTTAAAAACTAATCAATTGAAGATAAATCTTGAAATTTTAAAGCTAATTTCTTCAGTGGTTACATTTTTAGAATTTTTTATTTCAGCAAAAAAAATTATTTTCATTCATTCACATTCTGAGCGCCGCCATTTTGTTTCTAGCCACGATTTAGTAATTGTTTTTACAGGAAGTTAAATAATATTCAATTGAAGATAAATCCTGAAAATTTAAAGCTAATTCTTTCAGTGGTTGCATTTTGAAAATTTCTTAATTCAGCGAAAACAATTTTATTTTCTCTTTTATATTCTGAGCGCTGCCATTTTGTTTCTAGCAACTATTAGGTCATTGCTTTTACAGAAAGGCAAAAATTATTAAATTGAGGATACATTTTGAAAATTTGAAGCTAGTTCCTTTAGTGATTATATATTTTATTATTTTTTTATTTCAGTGAAGACAATTTTATTTTCGATCATTTAAATTCTGAGCTCTGCCGTTTTGTTTCTAGCTACGATTTGGCGACTGCTTTTGTAGAAGGTTAAAAACTTGTCAATTGAAGATCAATCATGAAATTTTAAAGCTAATTCCATGAATCGTAACATAAGTTTTTATTCAGTACAAAAAAAAAAATATTTTCCATCATTCACATTTTGAGCGCCGCCATTTTGTTTCTAGCTACGGTTTGGTGATTGCTTTTAGAGAAAGTTAAAAACAATTCAATTAAGTATAAATCCTGAAAATTTGCATCTAATTCCTTCAGTGGTTACATTTTCTAAAATTTTTAATTCACCAAAAATAATTTTATTTCCCACTTTCATAATTTGAGCGCTGCCATTTTGTTTCTAGCCACAATTAGGTCATTATTTTTACAAAAAGACAAACATTATTTAACTGGGGATAAATTCTGAAAATTTAAAGCTAATTCCTTCATTGATTTTATTTAGAATTTTTTTTATTTCAGCGAAGACAATTTTATATTCCATTATTCAAATTTTGAGCGCTGCCGTTATGTTTTTAGCCACGAGTAGGCAATTGTTTTTAGAGGAGCATAAAAACTAATCAATTAAAGATAAATCCTGAAATTTTAAAACTAATTCCTTCAATGGTTACATTTTTACAATGTTTGATTTCAACCAAAGAAAATGTATTTTCCATCATTCACAATCTGAGAGCCGCCATTTTTTTCCTAGCTACGATTTGGCAATTATTTTTACAGAAAGTTAAAAACTATTCAATTAAGGATAAATACTGAAAATTTGAAGCTAATTTCTTCTGTGGTTACTTTTTGAAAAATTTTTAATTCAGCGAAAATAATTTTATTTTCCCACTTTTATATTATGAGGGCTGCCATTTTGTTTCTAGTCACTGTTAGGTTATTGTTTTTACAGGATGGCAAAATTAAATTTTCTATATTTCAGCGAAGACAATTTTATTTTCCATCATTCAAATTCTGAGCGCCGCTATTTTGTTTCTAGCCACGAGTGGGCAATTGTTTTTGCAGGAGGTTAAAAACTAATCAATTGAAGATAAATCCTGAAATTTTGAAACTAATTTCTCGAGTGGTTCAATTTTCATAATTTTTTATTTCAGCAAAAAAAAATATTTTCCATCATTCATATTCTGAGCGCTTTCATTTTGTTTCTAGCCACGATTTGGCGATTGTTTTTAGAGAATGTTAAAAACTATTCAATTGAGGATTAAATCTAAAAATTTGAAGCGAAATCCTTTCAGTTACATTTAAAAAAAAAAAAATTTATTCGACGAAAACAATTTTGTTTTCCCATTTTCATATTATGAGCGCTGCTATTTTGTTTCTAGCCATCATCATTAGTTCATTGTTTTTACAGGAAGACAAACATTATTCAATTGAGGATAAATCCTGAAAATTTTGTGCTAATTCCTTCAGTGATTATATTTTGATTTTTTTTTATTTCAGCGAAGACAATTTTATTTTCCATCATTCAAATTCTGAGCGCTGCAATTTTATTTCTAGCCACAAGTGGGCTAGAAGCTTAAAAACTAATTAATTGAAGATGAATCCCGAAATTTTGAAGCTAATTCCTTCAGTGGTTACATTTTTACAATTTGTTATTTCAGCAAAAATAGAAATATATTTCATCATTCACTATATTTTTTTTCTAGTCAAAATTTAGCGATTGTTTTTACAGGAAATTAAAAAATATTAAATTGAGCATATACACTGAAAATTTCAATCTCATTCCTTCAGTGTTTATATTTTGAAAAAAAAAAATTATTTGATCGAAAACTAATTTATTTTCCCACTTTTATTTTCTGAGCGCCGCCATTTTGTTTTAAGTCACTAGTAGGTCATTATTTTTACATAAAGGCAAAAATAATTCAATTGAGGATAAATTCTGATAATTTGAAGCTAGTTCCTTCAGTGATTGTATTTTAAAACAATTTTATTTCATCGAAGACAATTTTATTTTCGATAATTCAAATTCTGAGCGCTGCCATTTTGTTTCTAGCCACGATTTGGCAATTGTTTTTACAGGAGGTTAAAAACTAATCAATTGAAGATAAAGCCTAAAATTTTAAAGCTAATTCCTTTAGTGGTTATATTTTTACAATGTTTTATTTCATTAAAACAATATTTTATATCATTCACATTCTGAGCGCCGCCATTCTGTTTCTAGCCATGTTTTTTCAGGAAATTAAAAACAGATCAATTGGGGACAAATCCTGAAAAAATTTGAAGCCAATTCCTTCAGTGGTTACTTTTTTAAATTTTTTAATGCAGCGAAAACAATTTAATTTTCCCACTTTCATATTCTGAGCGCTGCCATTTTGTTTCTAGCCACTGTTAGGTCATTTCTTTTACAGTAAGGCAAAAATTATTCAATTGAAAATAAATTCTAAAAATTTGAAGCTAGTTTCTTAAGTGATTATATTTTGATTTTTTTTTAATTATTTCAGCAAAGACAATTTTATTTTTCATCATTCAAATTCTGAGCGCTGCCGTTTTGTTTCTAGCCACGAGTGTACAATTGTTTTTACAGGAGGTTAAAAACTATTCAAATGGTGGTAAATCCTGAAATTTTAAAGCTAATTCCTTCAGTGGTTACAATTTTACAATTTTTTATTTCAGCAAAAACAATTTTATTTTCTATCATTCACATTCTGAGCACCGCCATTTTGTTTCTGGCCACGATTTGACGATTATTTTTTAAAAAAGTTAAAAACTATTCAATTAGGGATATATCCTGAAAATTTGAAGCTAATTCCTTCAGTGGTAACATTTTGAAAATTTTTTAATTCAGCAAATAAAATTTTATTTTCCCACTTTTATATTTTGAACGCTGCCATTTTGTTTATAGCCACTATTAGGTCATCGTTTTTACAGGAAAGCAAACATTATTCAATTGAGGAGAAATTCTGAAAATTTGAAGCTAGTTCCTTGAGTGATTATATTTAGATTTTTTTTTTTATTTCAGCGAAGACAATTTTATTTTCGATCATTCAAATTCTGAGCGCTGCCATTTTGTTTCTAGCCACGATTTGGCGATTGTTGTTAAAGGATGTTAAAAACTAATCAATTGAATCCTGAAATCCTGAAATTTTAAAGCTAATTCCTTCAGTGGGTACATTTTTAATTTATTTCAGCAAAAATAGAAATATATTTGATCATTCAAAATTTTGTTTGTAGCCAAGATTTAGCGATTATTTTTACAGGAAATTAAAAAAAATATTTAATTGAGGATATATACTGAAAATTTTAAGGTAATTCCTTTAGTGGTTACATTTTGAAAAAAATTTAATGCAGCGAAAACAATTTTATTTTTTCATTTTCATATCCTGAGCGCTGCCATTTTGTTTCTAGTCACTATTAAGTCATTGTTTTTACAGGAAGGCAAACATTATTAAATTGAGGATAACTTCTGAAAATTTGAAGGTAGTTCCTTCAGTGATTTTAGTTTGAATTTATTTTTATTTCAGCGAAGGCAATTTTATTTTCGATTATTCAAATTTTGAGCGCTGCCATTTTGTTTCTAGCCACGAGTAGGCAATTGTTTTTACAGGAGGTTAAAAACTAATCAATTGAAGATAAATCCTAAAATTTTGAAGCTAATTCCTTCAGTGGTTACATTTATACAATTTTTTATTTCAACAAAAAAAGAAATTTTTTTTTAATTCAAAATTCTGTTTCTAACCAAGATTTAGCGATTGTTTTTACAGGAAATTAAAAAAATATTCAATTAAGGATATATACTGAAAATTTGAAGGTAATTCCTACAGTGGTTACATTTTGAAAAAATTTTAATTCAACGAAAACAATTTTATTTTTCCACTTTCATATTCTGAGCGCTGCCATTTTGTTTCTCGCCACAATTAGGTCATTATTTTTACAGAAAGACAAAAATTATTCAATTGAGGATAAATTTTGAAAATTTGAAGATAGTTCCTTCAGTGGTTCTCTTGACTAATGCAGCTGTTCTGTAATTTTAATTCATTTAATTTGAAAAATATTTCTAATTATTTCTTAGATCCAATAATTGTTTTAAGATTATAAAGTTTTTATTATTTCAATCAGATTTCATAGAAATTTTGACACTGCCTTAAATTTAGTTTAAAGAACGTAAACTTCATGGAATTGATAAGAACCTTTTTAGATAATAATTTTTAGTTTCTTTTTAATTTTTCTTTCAGATATTCCCTAACTTTGCCAAACCTAAGTGTGGGTCTTATATTACTTAGAATATATACAGAATCCTTCTAAATCTATAACCCTGCTATTCTGTTATGCTTTATCCCTTCTATTTCCTCTTTCTCATCACAACCTTATCAGCAACATTACCCTGACTCCGTATTCACTAATCCAATCCCTCACCCTTCTACATTCATCTACCCAATCTTCTTCTACTCCTTTGCATTCCTCTGCCAGATGACTTAACGTATCATTCCCGTTCTTACACAGTACGCATTTTGAATATCTCTCGCCCATCCATTTCTTTCTTCCTCTTGTCCCCATCTTGTTCTTCTCCTCTCTTCACAAACGGTTCTTCTCCAGTTACCTTAACCTTCTCCAATATGCATTTCATATTGGCATAATTCAGTGAAAGGTTCTCTATTAATAAATATATTCTTGTAAAATCCGTTCTCTATGACTCAACTTGTTTTAGGCCGAGTGATTTTCTTACCATTTTAAGTCATTTATTGAAGAAAATATTTCAATTTGTAAGGTCTTCTATAGTTACTATTTTTAAATTATTTAGAAAAAAATGTGGCTATGTACATTGGCTTCATCTTAGAGATTTTGAGCTTAAACTTAGGGTCTCTGATTTCCTTCGTTTTCAAAAGACTTGAAAACCGTTTGAAGTAATTTCGCTCTTTGAGAGTACACCTTTACCCTAAGCACTTTTTCTGTTTTTCCAAGTTTCAACAACAAATTCTTTCAAACAAACTGTTTGAACTGAACAATTTTCATTTGAAGAAAATTTTTGCATACTTCACAAGACCAAGAGTCTCCATCAATTTAACAATTTAAACAAGGTGGCCTATTTTAATAACTTAATAACGTATTGCAGTTGTTTTTGAGGAAATATTCCATAAAAAGAAGACCTGTAAATAAAAATTAGACATAAAATAACTAACTACTAAAAAGTGTCACACCTATCACGTCATGTACGAGAGATTCCTCATTCCATTCTGTCCAGCGCGTACCGTCGAATCATAATAATACGGCAATATTCGTGCGGGTCAAGGTGACCCATATTTGACTGTCGCACCGGCCAGCGTACGTGAAACAAGTTTCTTCGCCGTCATGTCTTGTCGTGTGTGCTAGCCTAAAATTAAGGTACTCAGACGCAATGTAAAAAGCGTTGATCCGCTATTGTTACACAAACCCAAATAATTACGGTAATAATATTTTTTTTTATTCGTTTCAGACGCCGTCCGTCTACTCCACAAATCTAATTTCCACGTAAGGATTCTAATTCGATTAGCTAAGGGAATTTTCACATTTTCACATGATTGTCAGCGTCGTAAATATTCACTCAATACGGCGTGTTGAGAAATTTGGAAAGTGGATGTTTAAACAATGAAGAATAGGTCTGAACTAGATAGCAGTATTTAATTATTCTTGTGTTTTCTTATTTAATATGTTTTATATGTGGGATTTCTGTAAGCGCCAACTCACTTCTGAAATTCAATGTATAATCAACCTGATACCAATAAATTAATACCAAACGATTTTTAGAATTGTTTTGGGTAATAGTTCACCAGCTCACTTTACTGCGTAGATTTTGAAATCAAATAAACTCACCAGCTAAGTTTACTGCATCAATATATAAATTAATACTAATTAAAAATAACAAATGCAATACAATGAGATGAGTTAATTTGATGCATTGGTTTGAAGAATAGTTCACAAGCTCATTTTGAAATACGTTTTGTAGTAATAAATTAAAGGTGATTTTTAAAATTTGCCAAACTGCTTTTATTAAAATAAAGAACTAGCTCAATGATGTTAACTGAAAAAAATCACATTTACTATATTTCTATTATTTTTCCTAAAATTAGAGTTGAAAAAAATTGTGATTGACCAATAAAAAGAGTTTTAACTTTTTAATACTTGGTATTTTACCAAAAAGAAAACAAATTCAAATGAAATAATAAAAAAACATAGTAAGTGCGTTAGTTTAGTATTTATCATGAATTGCCACGTAGTAAGGATCTCAACCATCCATATGATTAAATAAAAACAGTTTAAAAAAAGTTATAGACTTTAAACAATTGAATAATTTCTAAAAACAATTTAAAAGCAGTCGGAGAGTTAGATTTTCGAGTAAATTAAAAAACATATTAAAATTTACTGAACATCGCTGAAAATTTACAAAAATACTATTGAAAATGTTTTAACAGAAAAAGTGAAAAAAATAATTAAAAATAAATTGATATTTCACAAAAAAAAAAAACTGAAATTTGCCATAAAAAAAGAAAAACCAACAGTAAAATTTACAAAAAAATAACAATCAAAATAATGTTTTAACAGGTTTAAATAAATTAAATTTTATTTTAAAATTAAGATTGTATTAGAGTAGTTAAAAATCACGTAACCATTTGGAATTTAAATTAAAATGAAAGTTAGCACTTTTTTAAAGTTAAAAAATTATGCAACTGAAAACTAAAAAACAAACAAAAATTGTTGAAGCTCGATAGTTAACGAAATAAATTATTGATTCTGGAAAATGTTTCATAAAAGGTTTCGATTATAAAGCTTTATTTTTCTTTAAAATTCATTTTCCTTTAATAATTCATTTAGATTACTTCTCAAAATGTAAACATTTTTTTTTTCATAATTGATGAGAAGAAATAAGGAATAGTTGGTTGATAGATAAGGCGTTGAGGTGTTGAAAATCCATATTCATTTGTATATTAAAGTTGTAAATAAGGAATAGTTGTTTAATAAAGTTAGATTTTTTAAATTACACTTTGAGAAGAGCGAAGCTCGATAGTAATCTAAATGATTTATTAAAGGAAAAAGAGCTTTGTAATCTAAAGCTTTTACGTAAAAATTGTCAGAAACAATAATTTCTTTCGATTACTCTCAAGCTTCGTTCTTCTCAAAGTGTAATTAGAAAAATCCAACTTTGTCAAATAACTATGAATAAAATGTCACACTGACATAAGCAAATAAAATAAGATAGGTCCCAAAAATTGGACCTAAATACGCCAGAAATGGCAAAAATATTGCCTCAATGGCCACACTTGATGAGCATAGTCACCAGCTGAGAAATGTATTGGGTCGAGTGGAAGAACATAAGAAATCGTGGTTTACATTTCGAAAAATTTTTGGGTTCTGGAATTTTCCAGATTATTAAATTTTTTCTATAATTTTTCAACATTTCAACGTTTATTGATTATTTTCACTAAATTTTCTGCATTTCTTCCAGAATAATAAAATGTTTTGCATTTCTTTCATATTTCTATAATGTTTCTGTCGCCTTTCTAGAACTTTCCGATTATTTCTCGTTCAGATTCTTACATTTTAAAATACATTCTCTTCAAAATTGTAAACATGTTCTTCTGGTTTTATTTAATAGGAATTTTTCAGAAATTTTCAATTATTACACGTTTCTTCAAATTTATAAATATTTTCCACTAGATTACAAAAAATTATCTTAAGATTATAGACATTTTTATCCAGGATTTCCACAACTTTCTAGCAATTTTCTTCCAAATTTCGAAAGGTTTATACAGGTTTTTATGTTTTAGATTACTCCAATTTTACAGTTTCCTAAATTTACAAGTAACTTCTTTTCAAAATTGCGCGTATTTACTTCGTGGAAGGTTTCTAGAATTTTCCCACAACTTTTCTTCCTGATTTCTGGAATTTATTTGTACAATATTACAAAAAAATTTCAGCAATTTTTTTTACATATTTCCATAAATTATCAGCAGTTTCTCTTCAGGATTCTTAGAATTTTCTACTACTCTTTCCTCAGATCACGGGGATTATTATATTATAATATTTGTCATTTTTTTCATATTTATCTATTTTTTAGTTATTTCTTTCTGTCAAGTTTCTAGAATTTTCTGTCAATGTCTCATCTAGTTTCCTAAATTTTTAAAGTAATTTCTTCGCCAAATTGTAAAAATTTCTTTAAAGGGTTCTAGGATTTCATCCAGATAAAAATTTTGCAAAAATATTTATTTAATTTTATCAATTATTTCCCAGGAATTTCTCTACTTATTATAATCTAGAACTTTTTTTTTAGTCTCTTACCTTTTACCAACAACTTTTCCAAAGGGCGAGAATTTTTTTCAATGGTCTTAGAATTACCTCAAGAATTATAGATTTTTTTATCATATTTGATTATAATCGAAATAATCCAGAAAAATTTCTTTCATTTTTCCATATTTTTTTTGCGATTGCAAAAAATATTTGAAGGGTTTTAGCAATTCGTTACTCAGTCACGATAATTTTTTCGAGGGTTCTAAAATTTTCCAGAAATTTTTCTTGCATATTTTTAGAAATTTCCAGTAATTTCTCCGCCTTCAGGATCTATGTTCCAAATTTTGAAGTGATTCAGTGTTTATGTATGTATTTTTATATTTTTTGTAATAGATCCTGTAAAGTAAATAATATAAAATATATCGAGTTTTTTCCCCAGTTGGGTTTAGAGAGGAAAATATTTTCACATTAAAAATAGTAATCTAAAAGAATAATTAAAGAAAAAAAGCTTTAAAGTTAAAAATTTCTACGTAAAAATTGTAATAAACAATAATTTCTTTCGATTACTCTCAAGCTTCGTTCTTCTCAAAATGTAATTTAAAAAATCTGACTTTATTAGATGACTATCGACTATTTCTTCTTATTAGTTGCGTTTAGAGAGGAAAATTATGTTCACATTGAGAAGAGCGAAGCTTGATAGTAACCAAAATGAATAATTAAAGAAAAACAAAGCTTCATAATACAAATTTTCTTCGTAACAATTGTCAGAAACAATCATTTTTTTCGATTAGTTTCGAGCTTTGCTCTTCTCAAAGTATAATTTGAAAAAACTGACTTTATTAGATGACTATCGAGTATTTCTTCTTATCAATTGTGCTTAGAAAGAAGAAATATTTACACTTTGAGAAGAGCGAAGCTCGAAAGTAATCTAAACGAATAATTATAGGAAAACAAATTTTGACCTACAATTTATCAGAATCAATAAATTATGTTGATAATTATTGAGCTTAGCTCTTCTCAAAGAGTTATTTAAAAAAATAACTTTATTAAGTAACTATTTCTTATTTTTTCTCATCAATTGTGTACCTAAAATTTATTAGAATCAATAAATTATGTTGATAATTATCGAGCTTCGCTCTTCTCAAAGAGTTATTTAGAAGGAATAACTTTTTTAATTAACTATTTCTTATTTTTTTCATCAATTGTGTTTAGAGAGGAAAAATATTGTCACTTTGAGAAGAGCTATGCTCATTAGTACATTAAATGAATTACTAAATTAAAACAAAGCTTTCTAATCAAAAATTTCTACGTAAAGATTGTTAGAAACAATAATTTGTTTTAAAAAATTGTGGAAAATGTTTCAAAAAACTATTGCACTTTTCTTAGAAAGAACGAAATGTTAATTTGAAGTACATAGTTGATATTCTAGAAGAAAACAATAACATAATTGATGAGAAGAAATAAGAAATAGTTATTTAATAAGGTTAGATTTTTTTAATTTGAGAAGAGCGAAGCTCGATAGTAATCTAAATGATTTATTAAAGGAAAACTGTCAGAAACAATAATTTCTTTTGATTACTTTTAAGCTTCGTTCTTCTCAAAGTGTAATTTAAAAAACTGACTTTATTAGATGACTAACGACTATTTTTTTCTTATCAGTTGCGTTTAGAGGGAAAAATTATTTTCACATTGAGAAGAACGAAGCTTGATAGTATACTAAATGAATAATTAAAAAAAACAAAGTTTTAAATTAAAAAATTGCTACGTAAAAACTGTCAGAAACAATCTTTTTTTTTCTCGAGCTTCGCTCTTCTCAAAGTGTAATTTGAAAAAACTGACTTTATTAGATAACTATCGAGTATTTCTTTTTATCAATTCTGCTTAGAGAGAAAAAATGTTTAAACTTTGAGAAGAGCGAAGCTCGAAAGTAATCTGAGCGAATAGTTATAGAAAAACAAAGTTTTATAATTAAAAAATTTGACCCGAAATTTACTAGAATCAATAAATTATGTTGATAATTATCGAGCTTCGCTCTTCTCAAAAAGTTATTTAAACAAAATAACTTTATTAAGTAACTATTTTTATGTTTTCTCATCAATTGCGTTTAGAGAGGAAAAATATTGTCACTTTGAGAAGAGCTAAGCTCTATAGTACATTAAATGAATTATTAAATTAAAACAAAGCTTTCTAATCAAAAACTTCTACGTAAAGATTGTTAGAAACAATATTTTGTTTTAAAAAATTATGGAAAATGTTTCAAAAAATTATTACACTTTTCTTAGAAAGAAAGAAATGTTAATTTGAAGTACATAGTTGATATTCTAGAAGAAAACAATAACATAATTGATGAGAAGAAATAAGAAATAGTTATTTAATAAGGTTAGATTTTTTAAATTTGAGAAGAGCGAAGCTCGATAGTAATCTAAATGATTTATTAAAGGAAAAAGAGCTTTGTAATCTAAATCTTTTACGTAAAAACTGTCAGAAACAATAATTTCTTTCCATTACTCTCAAGCTTCGTTCTTCTCAAAGTGTAATTTAAAAAATCTAACTTTGATTTTACTATGGACTATTTCTTCTTATTAGGTGCGTTTAGAGAGGAATATTATGTTGACATTGAGAAGAGCGAAGCTTGATAGTAACCTAAATGAATAATTAAAGTAAAACAAAGCTTTATAATACAAAATTTCTACGTAAAAATTGTCATAAACAATCCTTTTTTTCGATTAGTCTCTAGCTTCGCTCTTCTCAAAGTGTAATTTGAAAAAACTGACTTTATTAGATGACTTTCGAGTATTTCTTCTTATCAATTGTGCTTAGAAAGAAGAAATGTTTACACTTTGAGAAGAGCGAAGCTCGAAAGTAATCTAAACCTAAAATTTATAAGAATCAATAAATTATGTTGATAATTATCGAGCATCGCTCTTCTTAAAGAGTTATTTAAAAAGAATAACTTTATTAGGTAACTATTTCTTATGTTTTCTCATTAATTGTGTTTAGAGAGGAAAAATATTGTCACTTTCAATAGTATACTAAATGTTTGTTGAATTTGGTTCTCGTTTATCACCTGGTGAAACATTTTTAATATTAAGGGTTGTTTATAGAAAGGCACTTGCTTGGTTTCACAATTTTTGTGTGAAACCAACCAAATCAAATGCCTTTCTATAAACAACCCTTAGTATATTAAATGAATTATTAAATTAAAACAAAGCTTCCTAATAAAAAATTTCTACGTAAAGATTGTTAGAAACAATAATTTGTTTTAAAAAATTGTGGAAAATGTTTCAAAAAATTATTGCACTTATCTTAGAAAAAAAGAAATGTTAATTTGAAGTACATAGTTGATATTCTAGAACAAAACAAATTATTTTAGCACATTGAATAATCGTCGACAAAATAATTGATAAAAAAAAACAGTTGAGATTACTAAAAATAGAAAAGAAAATTTATAAGAAAATAATATCAAAAAAAACCTTAATAATAAAAACCTCAAAATTAAAGACAAATTAGACTTACCAGTTGAAACCCTCTTTTTAAAGAACCTTTCCAAAATTTGCAATAAACTGCAATTGAAAACTAAAAAACAGTTTGAAACTTCACTTTAAAATAGTTGTGATTTTACAAAAAAATAATAATAAAAAGTACTTGAAAAGTAAACAATAGATAATTTTTTAAAAGATAAATTCATAATTCAATCTTGATTCAATCTTGATTAGAAATTAAAAACACTTGGTTTGTTTCACAGAATATTTATTATTCTTTCTCCGACTAGTTTCGACAAAATGTAATTATCAAGGAGTAAAAAAAATAATAATAATAATATTAAATATTCTCTGAAACAAACGAAGTGTTTTTAATTTCTAATCAAGATTTTTCAAATATGTTTCACCAGTTAAGTGAGCAATTAATTGGATATATTCAAAATTCAATTTAGAATCAATGGAAAATGTTTGATTAAAAGATAAAAACATGTCAAAAATAATTGCAGTTTTCTTTTAAAATATAGTTGAAAATTAAATTTAAAAAAATAATGTACTTTCTATACATTAATTATTTTTCTTAAAAAAAAAATTAGAGTTAAAATTAATATTTTGTTTAAAGAAATGTAATTGGGTAAGAAAATTAATTTCTTTAATAGACCAAAAAATAACAAAATTAACTAACTAAAACGAGTAACAAAAGTTTTTTTTTAAGAAAGTAATTTGAGTAAATCAGAGTAGTTTTTAAAAAAAAATAAAAACAATTATTTAAAATAAAAAAGTTGAAATTTTAAAACTAAAACTAAACACATATAAGAATGGTCAAAAAAGTGGCTCATACATAATTCAACAATATTTCTTTTCTCAAATACATTTTCTAAAAAAATAAAAATAGCCAAAAACCAAAAATATTTGGAATTAACGAAAATGAATTTTAGCATTTGAAAACTTGCTTTAAGGAAGCCTTACAAAAACTTGTAATAAAAACTTGAAAAAAAAAACAAAACAGTTCGAAACTAAAAAATAGTTTTTTCGAAAAAAATAAAAAATTAATTAAATGAAAAAACCAATGGAAATTTTCTAAAATCTGCTTTAATTGATTAAAAGAGCAGTTAAAGTTTTGTTTATAATCAATCGAGAATTTTGTAAGATGGCAAAAATAATTCCAGTTTTCGTAGAATTGTATTTTGAAAAAATAAATATAATTGTTTAAAAATACATACAATCAAATCTTAAAACAATTACATATATGCATTTACTGAAACATAAAATTTAATAAGAGATTAGAATTAAGAATTTTCTGAAAACTAAAAGGATATTTTAAAATTCTTATAGTTTCTAAAGCGTTTTAATTTTAAATGTTTAATTGCCGAGGCGTTTAGTTTGTGATACATCTTGATTATAATAAAGAAGGAGACGCGATGTCTTTGTTTTACCATTTTATTTTAAAATATAGTGGTAAAAGTCATCGTTTCTCCCTTGTTTTAATTTTAAAATTGCATGTAAACATGTTTTGATTATAAAGATATCAACATAACCAAATTCAACTCTATTTATTACCTTGTCGCTATAAATAAATAAATTGGATTTGAATAATTATTCAAATTTACATAGTGTTTTAAATAACTCAACCAACAATTTACTTCATGCCATTGATTCATGAAATTGATTAGTTCGCTAGTCTGCAGAAAATTTGGTTTTCGTTCACTGCACTCTTGATGAAACGAAATTATAACATTAGTTAATTTTAAATTGGAACACTTGATATACTTTATATTGTTGTATTTATTTTTCTGACATATGTTCACTTAAAGGAATTCAAGAAAAAAATTCTCTCACCAGTTTTATTTGTTGAATTGAATTGAATTGATTGAAAAGCCAAATTAGCTACACATCATATTTTATTTTATCGATTAAAAAATAGCTCAACAGTTCACTTGAAGGTATTAAAATAACATCTCGCCAGTTTTCTTTATGCTAATAATTCTTGAAATTGATTAAAAAAACTTGCTACATATTTTAATGTATAAATATAATAAATATAATTTTGGAATGGTTTTAAAAACAAAATATCTCAGAAGCTCACTTAAAGGAATTCAGGATAAAAATCCTCTCGCCACTTTTCTTCACGCCATTAATTTTTGAAATTGATTCGAAAACAAAATTAACTACAAAGCTTACTTGACTGCATTGATAAAAAAATAGCTCAGTAGCTCACTTGCTGGCATTCAAAATAAATGAAAAATCTTACAAGCTTTATTTATGTTATTCATTCTTGAAATTGATTCAAAAATAAAATTAGCTAGACAGCTTACTTCACTGCACTGATTTAAGAAAAGGCTCAGCAGCTCATTTGAAGGCATTCCAAAAAACACATCCCACCAGTTTTCTTCATGCAATTGATAAAAAAACAAAATTTGCTAGGCAGCTTACTTTACTACATTAATTGAAGAAAAATAAATCAACAGCTCTTTATAATATTAATTTTTGAAATTGATTTGAAAATAAAATGGCTGAGCAACTCACTTAAAGGAATTTAAGGAAAAAATCCTCTCACTTATTTTCTGTATGCTATTAATTCTTGAAATTGATTAAAAATCCAAATTAGCTAAGCAACTTACTTGACTGTATTGATTATAAATATCTCAGCAGCTCACTTGAAAGCATTCAAGAAAAAAAAAAATCTGACCAGTTTTCTTCATGCTAATAAATCTAGAAATTGATTTAAAAACAAAATGGCTATAGGAATTCAAAGAAAATATCTTACTGGCTCTCTTCATGCTATTAATTCGTGAAATTGATTCAAAAAACGTATAGAGCTCAGTAGCTCACGTTAAGGAACGCAAGGGAAAAAAATATCTCACCAGTTTACTTCATGCAATTAGTTCTTGAAATTGGTTTAAAAGCAAAATGACTCAGCAGCTCACTTCAGTTTTCCTCTTAATGTTAATTCTTAATATTGACTTAAACACAAAATGGCTCAGCAGTTTACTTAAAGAAATTCATGGCAAAAATATATTTCTTCAGTTTTCTTCATACTGTTTTTTTAATGATGTAACTTAAACTTTTATTTGTAATAGCTCACTTTACAGCACCAATTCAATAAATCTTCATTAAAAGCAAATGAATCGATACAAAGATTTAATTCGTGTTCTAGCCAATAAAAAATCAAAGGGTAAATAAAATAAAATTAAGTAGATAATAATATCAGCCACGTAATATAATTATATTTTGTGAGGACCACCTCTAAATAGTGAAGATGTTTAAAAGATAAAATAGCTCAGTAGCTCACTTTACATAATCAATTCAATAAATCATCATTAATAGGTATTTTTTTACATATTTTAAAGAATACAATTGAAAAAATGAAACAGTACTTTAATTAATAATTACGAGCATTTGGAAAGTAATTTTGCAATCATATAGACGAGTACATTTATGAAACGAATTTCCGCATCAACGGATAAAATATTCAATATGGATATAACGTGCGTGATACGTGGTCAAACGCCTCCAGCATTCCGATGTCAACAACTTGTATGAATCAAATGCACTGTAAGACTTACCTCGACCACCACTTCTCGCCTCGATTTCAATCGATCTCGTCGTCGCCGGGAAGAAAAAGTACGTACAAACTAACAACAGCACACGAAACTTCATTTTAAACAAAAATATTGACCGTCCTAACGCTGAGAAACTCGGCAGTTTGATTAGCACAAATTAAACACAAAAACTTTACGAACGGTACCGGACATTATTCTTGGAGCGCCGATCGATCAGTTTTGGTGCCGATGGTACGAACGGCTATTTGGGCCCCGTGAGTGTGTCGGAAGTCCGCGTGGGCAAGTGATTGTACTTGTTGTGGTGTTGACTCTCGCTGAAGAGCCAGCCGGTGTATGACTGAAGACATGATGGTCTATCGGCCACCAGAGCAGTATAAGTGGGTCACTAGGACGGTATAGCGGTCTTCCTGGTAGCCCCTCTTGGCCCCCCCGTCAAGCACCTGTTACATGGGTTTCAGGTATGAAAATTATGAGTGTAAATTTAGGGTCATGCTTCTTGCATGCCGTGTCTACCTGTTCGAAGATAAAATACACAGACGTTGAATTGCTTTCGCTCAATGACAATTATTTGTGCTTGCAGTTTTCCAGTGCCATCATTGTTCTCCGTGCGGCCTTAGAGATCGTATGGTTGACACTATTCGTTCCTCTTTTTTTTTTGCAGTCTAGCTATACGATACGGTAATTTAAGAGAGAAATTGCAAAATAAGAGTTTATTGCTTAGTGGACTACAGGAGAAATCAAGGGTATCTCGCCAAATGCGAACCTGTACAGAATAATATATTATTGCATTGTCTTTCTGTTTCCATTCGCAAAATAAATTATTATGTTGTTCTGATTATAAATGTAAATAAATATATGCTATCATGATATAAAATATAATAAAGACATTCCATAACTTTTTTTGACGATTTATTGATTAGGAAAGCCTACAGGTAAAATTTATAAAGATCTCAAAAAATGTATTTTATTATAATATTTAAAAGAATGAGAAGATTTCTAGAAACATCTGCAATTCTGATATTTATAAGAATGTCACGTTACGTTTCTACTTAATTAATAATTATTATTTAATTTTCTAGAACGTAAAGGACTTATATATTTTTATTATTCTTCTGCTTAATGTTTTTTAAGAAAATTACAATTTTGGAGATCTCAAACTGGTCTAGTTTATTTAATATTCTTCAAGAACCTTAGTTGAACATTATTACTTTAAAGTTACAAAATATATGATTACATAATTATATCTATAGAAATTTTTGCTGCAAAAAATCTTGGCGTGCGCCTTTTCTCCGATCATTAGCTTTTTTTACGTACATCTCAGATCTAGGCAGCGTTGAGATAGCAACTCAAACGACTACGACCTAAAAATCTTTCTGTTTTCATTCCAATTTTGTTAAATAATTACTAATAGATGCCAATATTTTTTGGAGCTATTATCTATTGAAGTTGTAACTTTAAAGAAATATTGTTATCCACCTTTCTTTCTTGGCAGCTTTGAGGCTGCTACTCCTATCAGCAAGATTCACTTAATTAGTGAGGACAAAATTATTTTTAGAACCATTAGCCTTTGTCAGGTTTAAAGCTGCCACCCATATTATAAGTACCCACAATTTTGTTCTGACCATATTATAATCTTCTTTCAATTCAATTCAATTCAGTACATTTATTTCCAAAAAGAATATACATTCATGGGTTGGTCAGTTTACAAAAAATTTCATTTCCATAGGTAAAATGATGACTTTGGCGAAGGCAGATGTCAAGGTTGAAGGCTTTCTGTCCCATCTTGATCAAGATTTCTTTCATTATTAAAATCATAAAGTGAAGGTAGGTATAAAATATATAAGCGCATAATCTTGTCTGTAAGAACTTTAGTAGTAACATAATTTTGGTGTCCATATTTCTTATGATCAGCTGCTTACATATAATCAAACTCTACGCTTTAAGACTGCTACCAAAAATATTCTGGCTTCATTATAATCCAATTTATAGAATAACAACCTTGGAAAAAGTAAACACTAAGATTCCTAATAAAGCAGTAAAACAAAGTAGTCATGTCTCCTTCTTTTCTAAGATTTTCTATTACAGTTTCAGAAAATATGGTCACACAAATTTATTTATTTACTTTGTCAGCAAAAATTCTATTGGTATCTGCAAGGCTTGAGCTCTAAAGCTTTATTAAGTACTGGTTTGCAACAATCAAATTTTAATTAAAGGTTTACAGTTTCAGAATATTTAACAATACAACATTATTTATCAAAATTATTACTACAAATAATACTTTTTATGATCTTGCTTCAAAGATGGTTAAAATATTCTACCAAAATCTTAACAGCTCAGACATTACCACTCTTATTATGAAAACCTAAATGCCTTTCTAACCATATTGTAAACCAGTTATAATTATGAATGTAAAAATTTGGGTTTTAATGTACACGATCTAAAGACCTTTCTAAGCCGGTTTTTCATCGGTAAAACGATGACGTTATTACAAGAAGAAACTAGAATTTCTTAGACATTATCAAACATTGTTACAAAATTTTATCAGGAAAAATTGTTTCGTGTGCCTTTTTTAAGTTAATTAGATCGTTATATACAAGTTCTTAGTATATAAAGGCTGCTAAATAATAGTCTTAGTGCACTTCTTTCAAATATTCCTACATTCATACAAACTCTTTGCGGCTTAATAGTTGCTGCTCCTATTATGGAATCCTAAATGCCTTATAACCTTATTCTAGACGAGTTTTCTTTTCATAGATAAAATGAAATTATCTGTTAAAATTATGGCTCTAGAAAACATCAACATCAAACATCCAAACATTGGCAGCTTAGAGGTAATCGTCTTCAACACCACGGTCTGAATATCTTTTTAAGCCAGGTTTTGTTGAAGCGATGACGTTATTACAAGAAGAAACTAGGATTTCAAATATTATCAAATAGTTTTTACAAAATTATGTCTGCAAAACATTTTTGGCGTGCGCCTTTTCTAATATAATTAAATTCTTACAAACAAGTTCTCGGTAGCTTTGAGACTACTAAATAATAATCTTGGCGTCCTTCTTTCAAAGATCATCCCTACATTTATCCAAACCACGTCCTTTGTGAAAACCCAAATCGCTATCTGACTTTATTCTAAATCAGCCATTATAGCTTTAAAAAATAATTCTAAAATCATCGGATGGTAATATACATTCAAGCTCTTGGTAGCTTGGAAATTTACAAAATGAAGAAAGGTTGCTGAAAAAAAATCTGATAAACTACAATAATAAATCTGGAAGATCTCTTCTAAACATTTTATAAGTCTTTGATACAAATTTACCGAAATAGTGTAGAAAACTTGAGAAAAAAAAGGAACATGAACCTTGTAGCGTTGTTGAAGAAACAAAAAGCAAAGTGCCAATTAAAAAGAAAAAATTCTTAAAAATTATAGGAATCTGAAAAATATAATTTTGAATATTCCAGAAATATTGAAGAAAAACTATCGGAAAATTTTAAAGATAAGGATCGATGTATATTAAAAAAAAGGTGTCCTAAAATGCTGATAAAATAATTTTAGAAAAAATTTCTTGTGATAATAAATATTTTGAAATTTAGAAATCAGGAAATAAAGAAATTTCAAAAGTTATAGGAAAATTCTAGAAAAAGCTAAGATGCTGGTAACAGCAAAGATTCTCGAAAAGAAAATTTTGAAAATTGCAGAAATTTGTAAGAAAAACTTCTCGATTAGAGTAATTAAGAAATAGTGAACAATTTAAAGAAATTTTGAAGATAAAACTACATAAATATTTGTAAGTACTTGACAAAAAGTTTTCGCAAATTGATTGGAAGTGTAAATGCTGAAAATTTCATAGTTTTAAGAAAATCATTTCTAGAAATGAAGGTTTTTATTAAAAAAAAACTAAAAACGTTGCTGTATAAGTTTATTGAAATGAAATTAAAAAAATTCAATGGAAACGCTGAATAATTTTAAAACTCTCGAAAACATTTTCGTAATTTAAAAGAGAATATAATCATTAAATTTTAGAAATTTTTAAGAAAAATTACTAGATAATTCTAAAAATCAATATTTTCTAAAAAAAAAAATATATTGTAGGAAAATTCAATGAAATAAAAAATGTGAACACTTCTGTAGAAAATGCTCGAAATTTAATTTTGTTTTAGAATAATCACTTAAAAGTTTAGATTTAGGCATAAACGCATTGCTGGTGGATTCTAGAAACATTAGAGAAAATAGTTAAAAACAACATTAGAGAAAAAAGTTTAAAACAACAATCAATGGAAATTTAAAAAAAAATCAGAAAAATACACCAAGAACAACATATTTGCAAATTGTGGCAATTTTAAAATTCTCGAAAAATTCTAGAAATATATATACAATAATCTTTATTCCTACACATTAACAGTACATAATAACATTTAACATAAATATAAATAAATGGTGTTAGACCTGAGGTCTTTCAGCCTTCTAGAAATATTAAAGCAAAAATATTGAAAAATTAAAAAAATCAAGTATCGAAAAGCTGATTAAATATTCTTGTAAACTAAAGTAAGAAATTTTTTAAATCTACATCAAAAGCTAAAAAATTCTATAAGCCTCGAAAAAAAAATCTACAAATCTGGAAGAAAATAGGCTTTAAAATTTTTAGATTGTTACTAAATTACTAAAAGTTTTAAATTCACAAAAATGGGAGAAAAAGTGACTATAAAATACTATAAAATAAATGGAAATTTGCCAGAAACTTTTAAAACACTCGAGAATTGTCGCATTTAAAGGAAACATATTTAAAAAAATCAAATATTATATGTGACAAATGCTAGAAACCAATATTTTCAAAAACTATTAAAATTCTGCTGCAAAATTCTGATAAGTTAAAACAGCTCTTAGAAATCTTGAAAGAGAAAATTATAAAAATTTCAGAAATTTATAAGAAATACTTCTGTATAATAGAAAATAAGAAGTAGTAAATAATTTTAAGAAATTACATAAATATTCATAAACCCTTCACAACAACTCTAGCAAATTTAAATAAATATGCTGAAAATTTCTTATAAGTTTTAAGAAAACCCTATTTTTAAAACAGTTGCTGGAAGGCTGAAAAACCTACGGTCGATAGCCAGAAGAGGACGAAGAAACACAATAATTATTATAATTATATATTGTAATACTATTTATAATAAAGATGTTTTCTCTCTTAGTTGCTGGAAAAATATATTAAAATGAAATATGGAATGTGAAGGAAATACTGAAAAATTGTAAAGCTCTGGAATTTTTTTTAAAAATTACTGGAAAAAAAAAATATTGTAGGAAAATTGGAATGAAATTAAAAAAATATATCTTAAGTTGTTAAAAGAATCCTGGCAATTCTAAATATTTCAGAAATTTTAAAGATAAGTTAGTCGAAAATTAAGATTTTCCAAAAATTACTTTAAAAACTGAAAAATGAAGGAAATACTGGAAAACTCTAACTCTCTAGAAAAAATAGTTATAATTTAGAAAAGCCATTATTGATTAATTCTAAAATTTTAGAAGAAGTATTACTGGAAAATTGTAAGAATTAAGATTTTTTTAAATGAGATAAATGTTGTCGGAAAATTCCGCGGAGATAAAGGAAAATACTTTGAAACTTTTTAAAAGAATACTCGTAATTAAAAATTTAAGAAATTAAAAAAATATCATTGGAAAGTCAAGATTTTTGAACAAATTTATGAGAGAACGAAAGAAAGTTGCGGGAAAATTTTATTAAAATGAAATACGAAATGTAAAGGAAATATTGGAAAATTCTATTACTCTAGTAAAAAAAATCGTAATTTAAAAGAGAAGATATTGATTAGTTTTTAGATTTTTTGAAGATTACTGGAAAGTTTAGAACTAAAGTTTTTCTAAAAATTGACAAATATTGTAGGAAAATTCCAATGAAATAAAGAAAAATTACTTTAAAACTTCTTAAGCTCTAAAAAATCACGAGAAATTTAAAAAACCTTAGACATTTAAATAAAAAATAGTAGATAATCAAATAAATTTTCCAAAAAAACAAAAAAAAGGGCTGAAAAAGTTCATTGATATAAAATACGAAATGTGAAGAAGATACTAAAAGATATTAAAGGTTTGGAAAAAAAGTGTTACAATATACAAGAAATAATTCTAGAATTTTTAACCAAAAAACTGACTCGAAAATTATAGAAATGAAACAATTTCTAAAAACACAAACTGTAAGAAAAAACTAGCGATTCTAAAAATTTCATACATTTTAAAGATTTTAAAGGAAAAATCAGTCAAAAATCAAGACAACCAAATAAATCTTCGAAAAGAAAAAAAACAAAATAAGTTTAAAAAATACCAAAAGAAGCCTTAATTTACAAGAAACAATTACGAATTAAATTCTAGAATTAAATAAATACAAGAAAATTATAGAAATGAAACATTTTCTAAAATAAAACTTCCAATGAAATAAAGAAACAATACTTGACATTTTAAAGAAAATAAGTATTTTTGGATAAATTTTGGAAAGAACGTAGAAAGTTGCTGGAAAATATTATTAAAATAAAATAAGAAATGTAAAGAAGAAACTAAAACATTTTAAAGCCCTAGAAAAATTTTCTTAATTTGTAAAAGAAAATATTAATTCAATTTTAGAAGCTTTAAAGAAAATTTATTGGAAAATTTTTGAAATAAGAATTTTTTAGGAAAGTAAAATATTGAAGAAAAAGTTAAATGAAATAATGAAGAAATACTTAAAATATAAATAATAAAAATATATGAAATTCTTTAATAAAATTCAAGTAATATGAAGATTTTAAAACAATGGACTGTTGGAGGATCACAACGATCGAAAAGCCCTTTTGGCATCATTATAAAATCCAGTTAGATTTAGCGAAAGTCTATACCTACATTTTTCTAGTTTCAGAGACTATGATCAGATATACTTACAGTATATTATCTAACAAATTTGTGACTAAAGAAAATTTTGATGTAATATGACCTTAATAGTGACATCCAATATCTATTATCTAGACATAATCGAAAGGATAACCTACTATTTTTTTAACATTGCTAGTTACTAAATACTTGGATCTAGTTGGGAGTCAAATCTATCGTAGTTTTAGAAGACTAATATTTTGAAAACATAATTTTACATAAATTGCCCAAGAGCACAAAAAACTCTTTGGAACCATTTGAATAAAAAAAAATCTCGATGTATGGATGACACAATTAACGCAAAAACCCTATGGGCCGAATTTTCATCTGCGAATCGCAATAAAAGCGACCCATTTCTCAAGTGGTTGCTGATTGGTGATGAAAAGTAGACTACTTATGACAACGTCAAATTTTTGCTGTGTGTTTGGGGGGATTGACAAGGAATTATCTACTATGAGCTGCTCTCCTACGACAAACTCTTAACTCGGAGCTGTGCTCTCAACAATTGGACCGTCTGGAGAAAGAAATCGCTCAGAAGCGGCCAGCTTTGGCCAATAGGTGTGAAATTGTGTTCCATCAGGACAACGCTAGGCAACATCGATAGTGACTCGCCAGAAGCGTTGTGGGGGTTCTTATCTACTTTATAGTCTGGACCTGATACCAAGTGATTACCATTGTCCCTGTCCATGGTGACCAATTTTGTTTTTGTGTCGCTTCAAAAAAGGCTTGTGAAAATCGACTGTTAATTTTTTGCCAATAGGGACGAGAGCTTCTATGAGAGGGGGATAATGAAATTCCCTTTAAAATGGAAACAAGTTATCGAACAAAACGGCGCAAATTTGACCAAAATCAGATCATTCTAACTATGGTAATTAACGCCTTCAACTTCATGCAAAAATAATGCATTTCTTTTTACTACACCTTATATTAATTAACGTTCGTAAGCATTAACATGATAACAAAACCATTGTATTTTTAAGCTATTAAATGCAATACCTTTACAACTCTAACATATTAAAACTGAAAATTATCAGCATTTCGGTGTAACAATGGAAATATATCCGTTACGAATAAAAAAAATCAAAGCTTATAATTTCTTTGTTCGCTTATAGGAAACTGTAAGTGGATTACTTTAAAAACGTGCCTCCGTTTCTGTTATACTATCTCACACGATACTCTTATTGCGCTCAATCCGTTCGTACACAATGGCATATAATGGAAATAATGTTCCTAATTCAATTTAGCACACCTGCCGTATATTTCTATATGCGAATCATTCACAGGCTGATTAAAGTAAAAGTTTTCGCACGGGATGGGCTGCGCATTAATTAAAAATTATTTAGGTATATTGCGATGATGATAATGATGGTGATGATTCATACACAAAAATCACTGCTTTCTACTCACGGATCGTGACAAATATTACGTTTTGTTCTCAATTTTATAATGAGATTCTCTAATAAATATTGCTCGAAGTATGTCTGTTTACTATTGCCATATGTCGATGATGAAAGTTTTATATTAGTGAGTTATGAAAGTTTTTTTGCCACATGATGAATTTACGAGGTATGATAATAGTCTAAGACGACAGTATGCTAAGCTGTTGAGCATGCGCACTGAAGGGGGCACAGCTCCCTTATTGCCATTTCTATGGATTTAACCTCAACTCCCAAGAGCAAATTGTGTCCTAATCATGAGGTAACTTCGTCTCCTACTTATGTAACTAATGAGTGAGGGGATTGGGATGTGATAATTTTTCAGGTGTTCTAAATCTCTTTCTACATAAGAGGTTTTTACTCACTTAATGATGAGAAGGAATTTTTTCGAAAAAGAGGAGGAGGATCTAAAATCCGCAGTCTCCCTCTACTGTACACTGTGCTCTAGAGTAGTAAGGTCTGGGTCTAGGTTTTTCACATTTTTTTTATTCGACCTTTATAATATTCTTAACAACAATAAATGTGTGATAGTCTAATGATTAAAAAAATATTAATTAATACGCAGTTACAGAAATTCTACCGGAAACATAAAATTAAAACGTCAGCGCGTTTGATTACGCTTTAACGATTCCATATAATTTGTCTTGTTCGATTCCAATTAATTAGAAAACGCGAAGAGAACTTATCAGGTCCGAGTGTTTAAAGCGTCTGTCAAAAAAAATCCGTTACAACTTACTAAACATAATGAAATTCCGAATATACACCACTAATTGGAAAATTATGCGCCTTCGCCTTCGTCGTAAAATTGACCACAAATAAAATAACAGTTTTCACAAAATGGCCAATTCGCTACGTGATTATTCAACCAGTAACAAATGTATACCCATTTTTCGATGCAATTTTTAAAACTGGGTTATTGGGGTATGGGCGAAATAAAACAATGAAAGGTTAATTATAAATCTGTACATCGGTGTGGTGTTCTAAAAGGAGTACCGGAGTTTATAAATGCTCACTGAACCATTGAAGTAACTTCTTTCTATTTTTGTATTTTCACAGGTATTTATTACATAAATTATTTTTGGGAAAATGTTTTAATGTAGAAAATTTATATTTTTATTGAATTTTATTATAATTATGTATGATAATCGGCATTAATGAATGAATAATTTATATGTAAACAAGTTTTATATTTATCCATAAATAATGTTAGGGCTATAATTAAATTTCTCAGTGCAATAAATATTCGACTTTATCGTTAATTGAAGGATGTGTATGAAGAAAATGTTGTATCTATACAACATAATAAATAGACGACTTATCTATAGATAAGTCGTCTATTTTTCGCTGGTGTTGCAATTTCAACTTAAAAAGAGAGAAGTCATTACGGACAAACTTTCGACCATCTACCCTATAGTTCAGTCTTGGCTGCTTTAGATTATCGTCTGTTTACAAAACTCAAAGAATTTTTGACAGAAAAGAAGATTAATATGTTGGAATACAAGAACTCGTCACAAGTTACGACAAATGATAAAAATTGCGAGTTGGTATTAATAGGAGAAATAAATTTGATAGTTGACAAAAAATATTAACAGGTGTAGAAGATAATTCACAGTTGAAAGATGACAGAACATAATTTACATTCGTCGTTCTAAAAATAACGTTGTATATGCTGCCTGATGGTAGGCGAGTCTATAATGCACGCAACAACTCAATTTTTTTCACCTACATGTTTTTCTTGAACACTGCGATATATATATATTCGACTAAAATTTTATGTGTTATAATCATCCGCTACCGTTTAATTGCGATATTCGATTTAAGCAGCGGTAGCCCTATTTGCCAAAAATTTTCTGATTCAAGAACCTTGCAAAATTTTCGTTAAATAAGACTACCGTTATATGTCGCCTCAATCGAACATCGCAACTGAAAGGTAGCAGATGATTGTTTTGTCCATACAACTTTAGTGGTCTCTCATCATAATACACCAAATTTAGTTGTTCACACAACTGCTTCAGCAGACATCTCAATCACTTCGGGATGGCACCCTGAACCACAAGTTCCCTAACTTGGAACCCATTTTCCATTATCCAGACACATAGAAATTTTAACGCCATGGTTAACAGACTGTCTGACTCTCTTCTACCTAGTCTTCGCACAATCATTAGATTCAAATAAATGAATACAAACAAAAAATTAAGGCAGGTAACACACGTTACAAAACTATAATTTCTTTTCAATTTAATTCATTCGAGCGTTCCCCTCTTTCCCAATTAAAACAGATTCTAGGTGTTTTTTAAAGTCAAGGTGATTTAAAAGTCAATACAAACTGAAGGTCAATTGAATGTTAAGGTCAATTGGAGGTCAATGCCATTTAATGGTCAAGGTCATTAGAATGTCAAATTCATGTAAGGGATAAGGTCAAGAACCTCCTCTGATCTTAAACTAGCCGATTTTAGAACTTCCTCTTGAACCTCAAAATCAGAGGCGGTTCTAGAATCGGTTAGTTCCTCTGCTTATTACAGCTTATTGATGGATGACGGACTACAGTTGAAAAATGATTATTGATATATAACATGTGGCAATTAAAAATTAGTTTTGACAAATGACACTTGGTAGAAATATAACATTCAAAACTATTGAAACTCACAATCGTAAAGTTTTGAAAGATTTAATATAACAAAAAGCAGTTTATATTGATATTTAACATATGTCAGTTAAAATATTACAAGATATTACCATGAAGGCGCCATCTATTATTTAAGTATTGCATTAAATACCTGTTTGTGTAGATAATCACCGGCAAATCAAGAGAATTGCCAACAAAGATAATTATAACAAATAGCTGTTGTTGACACAGCAAAATAATTATTAAATAAATAGTCGGGGTTCGGTTTTTGTACTTCTCGTTATTATTTTATATATTCTTTTATACTAGTTTCGGCTGTATGGCCATCACCAGTAATCACAAAAATCGAACCCCGACTATTTATTTAAATTTCCACTCGTTATAAATATGGACTCAACAAATACATTTCAAATAATTATTGTTTAAAATATTACAGTTGGCAGTTGTGTTTGATAGTTGACGGAAGATAATTGTCAGATATAGTTGATGTAGAGCAGATGAATAAAATACTATTGATAAATGGCATTTGATATGTTAGTACTAGAACACTCAAAACTACGGAAAACTTAGATTACAGTAGATTGTGACATATAACAATTGATCAATGAAATGTGAGAGTAGCCATTAAGCAGATATAAAGAAATAAACAAAATTTTATTAATGATTATCTTATGTGTTTAGGCGATTTCAATATAAATTTACTGAAGTTGACGTCAACGAGCAAAACATTTACAGCACTATTAGATATATTGTGTCTTAAACAAATTATAGATGAGCCCAAACGTATTACTAACACATCTGAATTACTAATAGATTATATTATTACGTATGAGTTGTACACCACAGAAAAATCAGGTACACTACCTATGCACGGATTGTCTGATAATTTAATGGTGTATTGTGAATTATTAGAGATTGCAAAAGTCACTCATCCTACAAAGATTATAAGTAGAAATTTCAAATACTTCAATCCTGACTCATTCCTAGCAGATATTAGAAAAATAAACTGGTATGCAATATATGATATGAAAAGTAGTATTTTTTAATAATAATTTATTGTTTGTTCTCAACATCCATGCCCCGCTTACGCAAATGCACGCATCTAAAAAACAAACGTGGTTAACATACAACATAAAGGAAATGATGAAAATTAGAGAAAATGCATACAAACGTTACAAACATTCCCAAAATCCTGTTCATTTTGAATTTTACAAAAGTATGCGAAACTCAACAACTAAGGCTATTCGTGCTGAACAAAAAGCATATGTACAATTTATGTGCCAAAATTCCTATGGAGATAAAAAAAAATGTGGGAAGAATTAAAGAAACTTAATGTTTATGGTAAAAGTAAAGTTAAAATTCCTTCGAGTCTTATGGATGTGAATCTAATAAATGACTATTTTGTATGTCAAGTTAAACTAGTTGCCAGCAAATCAAAATAGATTAGATTTCTACAATAGCAATACCAAAGCTGAATTTAAAACTCGTTTAGAATTTTCTACTGTGACGCATTTGGAGGTTTTAAAAATAACTAATTCTATAAAAACCAATACCACTGGTGTTGATAATATCAATATTTGGACTATTATGTTGTCCAGTTCTTTTAGAATATATTACACACATTATTAACTCATGTATTATACAAAATCGGTTTCCTGATTGTTGGAAGCAGTCAATTATAATTCCTATATCGAAAACTAATACCCCTTTCACATTCAAAGATCTGCGACCTATAAATATTCTGCCTACGATATCTAATATTCTAGAAAAGGTTTTAGCAAAACATTTCCGAAATCATCTAAATGAGTATTCCATTTTACCATTCCAACAATCAGGATTTCGACCTGGTCATAGTTGCTGTACTGCCCTTAGTCATATCATTGATGACATTATTCGATAAAGCAAAGTAAGTGCTTTAGTACTCTTAGATGACAGCAAAGCTTTCGATACCTTAGATCATAAGGCACTGATTAGCATATTGAAATATGTGGGTTTAGGCCGAGCTGCTGTTGACATTATGAGTAGTTATTTACAAGACAGAAAACAAGGAGTAACTATTGATGAAAATACATTCTCATCCCGAGTAATCACTTGCGGTGTAGGCCAAGGCACGATCCTAGGACCACTTTTATACACAATTTATACTTGCTCCTTGTATTCCGACTTAAGATATACTTCTTATCATCTGTATGCAGATGACAATCAAGTGTACCTCTCCTTTGATATAAATAATCTTGACGTTGCACAAAACCATGGACAGCAAATTAATCCATCAAAGACTCAAATTATGCTTTTCGGTTACCAAAATAATAGAAATATTGCAAAACAAAATTTAAAAATAACTCTGAATGGAGTTGTTTTAACTTTTGGTGACTGCGTTAAAAACTTATATTTAGGATTATTTATAGATTCAAATTTGAAATTTAAAACCAACATCTCTTATCTTTTACGAAATGCTTAAATAGCATTAAAATCAATATTTATGAACAAACATATGCTTAATACAAAAACTAAAATAATAAGGTAAGGTTGCTTAAGTCGTACCACTGCTTAAGTCGTACCACATGCATTTAGCACACACTACAAACCAAATATACATCAGAGTCAACTACGTCGTGGGCCGTATTATTATTTAATGCAAACAAACCACTTTGTAAAATTTGACAGCAAGTAAGTTTATGTAATTTTTTTATAATTTTCTGCATATTTTTGGTAGTAAATCTTGCAAGTAAATTATTGATAAAATTATGTTTCTTATTAAATATAGGTTCCGTACAATTTGCATAATCGTTTGGTCAAAATGATATTTGTTTAATAGTATTAAATATTAAGTTATATTTAGTTGTATATTTTAATGTGCAGTATTTTAAGTCGTACCCGTATGAGATTCCTAAATCGTGCTGGTACGACTTAAAAAATTATTTTTTTCTTCTTCCTACTCTCATATGATTTTTCCTACATTCTTCATAATTTAAGCCATAATTATCTCAAAACAGTTAAAGTGAATTTATAATGGATGGAAACAAAAAAATATAAACGAGGCGTTAAACAAATTATTAGAAGGAGTTATTGGATTCAATGAATCTCATCGACAATATCATATCCCTTAACCATTGGTTAAGGGATATGATTACGTCGTCATTTTAAAGGATTAAATAAGAATGTCAAATTTGGAAGACCTAAGGGTATAACATAAAATATGGAGGAGTTGGTTGCGCATATTCTCAATTTAGAATCAAGCTTTTTTTGGGATTACTGCAACTGCTCTAAGAAAACGCTCAGTTGGCGGAAAAATTTAAATTACAGCCGTTTCAAAAAAGAAAACGAGAACAAATCCTGGTAACACAATTGAACAGAATACTATATTAGAACTGAAATTGCATATTCTACATCAGTTCGTATAAATATTGCTTTAAGTGATTTTAAATCTACTGGCATTTAGTCATGCAATAAGCATGAATTTGATGACGATATGTACGCTTCTACAATTGTGATTGAAAACTTTTTACGAACTATTCCATTGGACATCAATAATCAAGAAATAAAACTGCAATTAAATGCTTTAGCTCTAAAACCAAAGCAAAAGGTTCCATAGATGCTCTACCTCGTCAGTCAATTGCGTCCACGCCTAGAAAGCATAAATACGGAAAATAAAAGAAGAAATACAGTAATTTATAAAAAAAGAATTGGCATTAAAAATTTAAAAGAAGAAAGGCGATTGATTTTGTTTTATTTGTGGAGACGATCGGACGGAAAACATGATTCAATGCTTGTAAATCTTGGGTATACGATGTTTGTGCTGGATTGAACACGAGAACAAAGAGATTTGTATGTAAAGATTGTACTAATTGAATGCATCTGTAAACATATGAATTACAATTTAATTATTATCTTTGTTTAATTGAACTCCTAGGTACAACTTAAGGTAGTTTTTAAGGATTAAGTTTTTTACGTGAAAACATATATAGATTTTCTAGTTTCGTTATAACACATAATAGCAATATTAACAAAGGCCTGAATAACACATTTAATTTGTATTTATTTGATAAATCCTAAGTTTTATACAGTTCTTTTCTTAGGGGGTACGACTTGAGCAACCTCACCCTACTATGTGAAAGCTTGGTACTATCCAATTTTAATTATTGTGATGTTATATACACCAAATTTTTGGATCAAATTGATGTGAAACGTATACAAAAATTGCAAAATTCCTGCTGCCTGCTTTTTCTACAAAATTGTAACAACAAAATGCCCACAATATTTACATAATAAAATAACTTATAGAAGTGATGATGACAATATAAATTTTAGATCGCGGGACCGCATGTCAATACCTAAACATAAACTCCAGATTTTTAAGAAGTCATTCTCATACTCTATAACGCAATGCTTCAACCGGATACGTTTTCGATATTGTAACTTCATGATTTTAAATCAAAATATAAACTTATGCTACAAACTGAGACCTCAAAAAATTAACTATAAGTTATGATCATAAGTACATGTCATGTAGCATTTTCTCATTGTTTTCACTTAATTTTTGTCTATGCTTTTTTATGTATTTTGTATTTATGTGTAGGTCTGGTGGAAGAACAGTATAGTTTTTAACCATTCGGCTAATACTAATATTGATCCAGATATTTTTAACCATTATTACTATATGTATTAAATGTTTTGTTAATCAAAAGAAAACATCAACATATGAAAATCACCTATTAGAAGAAAACTATACATTCAACCCGGAATTCGAGATCCTGCATACAGAGAGAAAAGGACAAAAACTAAACATACTAGGAAACTTGGAAATCAACAGGTATTTCCACACTGGTCATCTACTAAACGATCAAATAGAACTTTTAAATTCCCCTCCCTTAAAAATGTTTATTCCCCCACTAAGCAAAACGTAGTATATAAGAAGTAATGCGTATTTTATCTGTATATTTTCTTCACCTGAAGAAACCACAGTGTGGCGAAACATATGTAGTGTTTAAAATAAAAACAAATTTGAAAATCAGACAGATTGCAGCTAACAGTTGACTGATAAAGTTGATACTTGACCTATAATATTTAACAGACGGCAGATAATAGTTTACATTTGTCATATTACAGTTTATCAATGAAATTTGGTAGATGCAAGGTCATCTGCTACCACCGATTCTTTAATAGTTTATATACAGGGTGTCCCGTTAATGAGGGGAAATGGCTGGACCACCGATTCCTAGGGCCAAAATATTTTGATTTAACCCAACGTATCTATATGCAAAAGTTTACGGTTAAGCCGGAATTTGTCTTCAAAGTTCCAAAAAAATGTATTTCTTTTGTTTATAACAATTAAACGCTTTATTCGATTTGAATGAAATTTATTATTAATTATTATTATTAGATATATGTAGATTTTGTAAACTTTTTTAAATTTAGGCGAGATATTCCAAAAGCATTTTTTTAAATTATCATTTAATTTATAGTTTATTATTATTTCTTTTGAAAATATATTTGTAGAACTTTTAAAATTTTGTTTAAAGAGAAATCTGAAATAATGTTGATTAGTCATTATGTATAGAAATTTGTTCTTGAGTTACGTGAAGATTTATTTTATACACTTGGAAAATAAAAACACTAACACTTTCTTCACAATTTAATTTTATTTTGCTAGATGTACATTTCGAGTACTATGTACTCATGTACTCATGTACTCATTAAAATAGCTATTAATAATGAGTACAGTTTAAAAAAATGTTGTTTAAGGGTTTTTACTAGTATTAATGAAAGCTAGTCCATTGTAGGTTTTATACACAATTACAAATTTTAACAAGAAATTACGGAAAAACTATTGATGGCATACCTTTGGTTTGTCATTTGTTTTATGACTATTTGTATATTGATTATATTTTTATAGAATTCATAAAATTCTATTTAAATGTTTTCCTGAATATTCTATTCTGAAATAGGCTAGAATACATTTTGTACTCGATCACCGAACTTATAGAAAAACTATTCACAGCATGCTTTCTATTTGTCATTCGTTTTATATATATTTTGAGTACGTCTTTGTAATATTTAATAAATTTTGGTGAATGGTTTTTCTGAAAATTTATGAAAACTAACCTATACTATATGTTTTGAATTGTACACCACCACAAAGTTTGATTCTAAATTACAGAAAGGCTATTGACAACATGATTTATATTCAACATTCCAAGTGTTTTTAATTTCTAATCAAGATTTTTCAAAGATATTTCACCACGGGTTAAGTGAGCAATTAATTAAATATGATTTATATTTGCCATTCCTTTTATTGCTGTAGATATTTTGAGTGCATCTTTGTAAAATTTCACAAATTTTGTTGAAGGGTTTACCTAAAAATTCATTAAAACTAGTCTAGTGTAGTCTGTTTTGTACACTATTACTAATTTTGGTGAAAAATTCCAGAAATATTGATAATATGGCTTTAGTTTAGCATTTATACTATAACTGTATATATATTAAGTATATTTTTGTACTTATCCTCAAATTCTGATTAAAGGTTTTCCTGAAAGTCCACGAGTATTAGTCAAGTGTAAATTTTGTACACTCTCACAATGTTTGATGAGAAATTTTAGAAGAATACTCGTAATTATCAGCAAAGTTTTGTCATCTATTAAAGAAAGATACTTTTAAAGATATATAATAATTTATTTATGACATATATTTTTCTTTCTTAATCAAAGTAATTCGAATTAATATTAATTAAATAATTTTACCTTAAATATTCACTAAATATTTTATTAACCGCATTACGTTTTTCTCAACTTTGCGAAATAAAAATTTAGATCTGGGACGAGTTAATCAGTACGACGTTAACGTAATTATAAGTGCATTAAAGTAATAGAGTGTTTTTATTCACTTAATAATTAGTTCAACGCTTGAGTGTAAATATGGAAGGTACGTCGCGTAATTATAATAAAGAAAGCGAACTAATATTCTCTCTGGGAACTTTTTCCAGGAATATTACATTACTCGAGAATTAAAATTACGAAAAGTATCTGGGTCGAATTAAGCACGATCCGAATTGAAATAAAGTTTTATTAATTCGAATCGTGACCATGATTCCACATTCGTACACAATGATAAACGTGCGCAATTAGTGTATTATTTTCAGATATAAATCTGTTCGTATATTTATTTAGCATAAATTAGCATAAAAAGGAAATAAATTTCGGTCAGTAGCTTATAACAATATATAATTATAAAGGTTTTATTTTATGTATACATATAATTACGTTATGATTTGATGAAATAAATAATTTTAATTGTTTTATGCAGTTTATACCGTAACATCAGTTATTTTGTATTATTAATTAACATCTTAATATAACTATTTAAGAGCCGTTTTTGCTTTAGCAAATTGTATATATTTTGCATTAAATTTAATAAATAATAAATAATTGTTCTCGAATAAACAATACTATGAGAATAATAATTTAATAATAATAATAATAATAAGCTTATTCAAGCACACTATATAATGATTAAATATGTGTTTAATAAAGGGAGGCTTATTAAGTAAATGTTGATGTGGGTAAAAATGTCATTATGATAAGAAAAAAAACACAAATTACGAGATAAATATTTAATTTGCAAATTGTATTTACCTTACGGTCGAATTGAGGCGCATTTACGGAAAAATTACAGCTACGTAAATATAGCGCTTCGTACGTATACGAAACGTAAACGAGTCGTAATAATGGAAATATAAGAGTACGCAATCATAACGGGCCCCGAACACAATTAAAATAATTTAAACGAAACAATTTAATTTATTGCCCTTTTTGCATTTGAAATTAACGCATTAATCATTGAGCTTCTCAGTGAGAACTGGCTCGAAAAGTGGGACGATTAAATTGGGTTATTAAAAAATTTAGACCGAATGAGCGTATTAAAAAAATAATAACAACATCGCATGCATTGGTGATTAACATATTTTTGCACAAATGGGGTATTCTCTTATGTGGGTAAATGAAGCAATGTATTAATTAGAGATACCAGTGCACCTGCTAATTGATTATAAATTGCCTTCATGTTAGACAATATTAATCTGTATTTTGTAGTAATTATATCTGATTTGGCCTCAATACGTTTTAATTTGCCGGTAATGAGTTACACTTAAAATTCTCGTTTATTTTTCTATGCGCGATCATTCGCGTGCGAGTAGAAATAGTTGCATATGAAAGGATACATTGTTACTCCAAGTGAGAAAATTTCGAAATCTCTGATACTGGGAAAAACCAAAAGACGCCAATCAAAATTCTAAAAATTATAAAAAAATAACTATTAGTACAGTTACCTTGAAATTTTTAAAATCCAGTAAGAGTAGATATATTTATTATAAGAAGACAAGAAAATTGCCATATATAAGCTTAAAACATAATGGCATGACTTAAAACTTTATTTGAAGAACAAAATATTTGAAAAATTGTAAAAATATAACTGTTTGTAGAATTGGTTTAAAAATTTCAAAATCCATCAAAAGTTCAGCCGACCTGGGAAGCCTGTTCCACAACAAAATCTTTAACTTTATCAAAGAAGTAGGGTGGCTGGAGAGCTAGTTCTCCCATAACTGGAGGTGTTTAAATATTAACTTCTCCCCCTTTTATCCGCATCCGTATCCGTATGTTTCTAGAGAACTCTAATGTGCTTTGACATTTTTAAATTCATGGATTATTAATAGTTCAAAAACACAGGAAAAACTGAAAACTCCAAAAATGAATTATTGAGGCTTAAATAAAATAGGAAATATTAAGAATTTTAGTATTCTATAATTATTTAAGAAACTTCCAAAAAATTATTTTGGTAATTTTAGAAACTCTTGCATTCTTAGTAGTTTTAATACTGTGGAAAATCGGTAATCTCTAAATGCTATATCACCTATATAATTTTTTTTAGTAGATATCTAAAATTTCATAAACGTTTCGAATTATTAAGAATTTGAGTGCTTTAGAATTTTTGTAAAGTCTCTGAACCTAATTTAAATTCTAAACTATTATAAACTACCGAAGAATTCCAAAAATATTAAATTTAATTTTGTAAACATTGATTATTAATATTTTTTTAATCTCTGAAAAGTCTCTGGACTTCAAAATATTACATCTAAAATTTTATAGTTCTTAATAACATTAATACTCTATAATTTTAGAAACATCTGGAAATTAAAAAAAAATCTATCATATTTTTAATTGTTTAGAGCCTTCTACTGTTCATCAAGAAATTTAACCCTATAAAATTTTAACCCAAGACAATTAGGAAACTATAAAAATATGGACTCTAGAATTTTAGGATAATTTAAAATTATGAACAATTTGAGGTCCCAAAATTTCAAGTTATTCTTCACTTTAAGCTTAAAATAAATTAAAAACTAATTTTAATTATAAAACTACTTTTAATATTTTCTAAAAGTATAAATTAAATATTGATTTACAGGTGCAGTATTATAAAAATAAAAGTAATAATTAGAATTAATTATTTTGAGTGTTCAATTTTTCTAAAGTTTTGCAAAAAGGTTTTTTAAGAATTACAAAAAAAAAATTAAAATTAGTCTAATCAAAGATTTTTAAAACTTGATTATTAATAGTTTCAAAACTCAAAAATGCCCAAAAACTTTAAAATGTCAACTCCAAAAGTTTAATCTTTGGAATTATTAAGAAATTTATACTGTAAAATTTAAGATACATACATGAGACTTTCAAAAATTAATTTCCATTACTACTTAATGTTCGGAAACTTAAAATATTAACCCTCCCTAGGGTTTTAAAGACCTTTGCTATTATTAAGAACAATTCTTAGTTTAGAAACTGAAATAAAAAACTGTAGAAATAATAATTAATTCTAATACTTTTCTGAAAAATTAAATTACATTAACCTAAAAACGTATTACCTGAATACAAATGAATTGCTATAAAGCAGCTCTTAACAAAATGGCGCCTGTCATTTAATTTTAAGTAGAGAAATGTATATTCGCCGGTTTGCAAAATTGCAAAACAATAAATATTTGTCCAGTTGGCTTAAACATTTGAAAATCCATTAAGAATACACATATTTATAAGAATACGAAACATTACTGTAAAGAAACTCAAAACAAATTAATGAGGCTCAAAACATACTTTGGAGGAAATAAAAGTGCATTCGGCGGTTTAAAAATTTGTAAAGAATAATTATTAGCTTGAAAATTTGAATTTCTATTAAGAATAAACATTTTTATGACATAAAAACAAAAGAATTACCGAATAGCAGCTCGAAACAAAATAACATGATTCAAAACTTAATTTGAAGGAAAGACAGTTACATTTAGCGGTTTAAAAGATTGTACAAAAATAACTATTTGTAGAGTTGTCTTGAAATTTTTAAAATCCATTAAGAGTATATATATTTTTTATGAGAAATCATGAAAATTGTCGTATATCAGCTGGAAAGAAAATGTCATGACTCAAAACTTTATTGAAAGAGAATACAAGTGCATTCAGCGTTTGAAAAATTGTAAAAAAATAACTATTAATAGAATTGGCTTGAAAAGCTTAAAATCCATCAAAAGTATCCAAATTTATAATGTGAATAGACAAAAATTGCAATAAGGCATTTCCAAACAGAAATGCGCCTCTCAAAACTTAATTTTAAGGAGTGAAATGTACATTCGTCGGTTTAAAAAATTGCAAAACAGTAAATATTCTTCTAATTGGCTTGAAAATGTAACAATCTAATAAGAATGCATATATTTATGACATGAATATAAAAGATTTACGTTATAGCAGCTTAGAACAAAATAATGGGACTCAAAACTTATTTGAAGAAAATAAAAGTGCATTCGATAGTTTGAAAAAGTGTAAAGCTTAAAAATTTGAAATTCTATTAAGAATATATATCTCTAAATTATATAAAAACAAGAGAATTGCCGAATAGCAGCTTGAAACAAAATGTCATCACTCAAAACTTAATTTAAAAGAAATAAAAGTACATTCGTCGCTTTAAAAAGTTGTGAAAAAAATAATTGTGTGTAGAGTTGGCTTGAAATTTTTAAAATTCATTAAGAGTACATATATTTATTGTAGGAAAACAAGATTATTGTCTTATAGTTCAAAACAAAATGTCATGACTCAAAACTTTATTTGAAGAAAATAAAAGTGTATTCATTTGAAAACATGTAAAAAATAACTCTTTGTACAATTGGCTTAAAAATTTTAAAATCTATCAAAAGTACCCCAACTTATAACGTGAACACAAAAGAATTGTTATAAAGCAACTCAAAATAAAATGGCGCCTCTCAATATTTAATTTTAAGGAGAAGATGTATATTTTGCGGTTTGAAAAATTGTAAAACAATAAATATTCATCCAGTTAGCTGAAAAATTTGTAAATCTATTAAGAATACATTTATTTATAACCTGAATATAAAAGAATTACTGTTTAGTACGTCAAAATAAAATAACGCGACTCAAAACTTATTTTGCAGGAAATTAAAAAGTGCATTCCGCGATTTTGTAAGTTGTAAAAACATAACTCCAGATAGAGTTAACTTGAAATTTTAAATCTCTATTAGGAATATAGATTTTTATGATATAAAAATAAGAGAATTGCCGTATAATAGCTAAAAACAAAATGACTAAAAACTTAATTTGAAGAAAATAAAAATGCATTCGCCGGCTTGAAAAATTATAAAAAATAACTACTTGTAGAATTGCCTTAAAAAAAATAAAATCTATTAAGAGTAGTATTATAAGTAGACAATGAAAGAGCCGTATATTAGCTCAAAACAAAATGGCATAACTCAAAAGAGAATAAAAACGACATTCAGTGGTTTGAAAAATTGTAAAAAAATATAACTATTTGTACAATTGGCTAGAAAATTTTGATATCTATTAGAAGAACCAAAATGTATAACATGAGTACAAAAGAATTGCTACACATCAAACAGAATAGCGCCCCTTAAAACTTAATTTTAAGGAGAGGAATGTACATTCTGCGGTTTGAACAATTGTGAAACAATACATATTCGTCTAGTTGGCTTGAAAATTTTAAAATCCAAGAATACACATATTTATAACAAGAGTACGAAACATACTGTAAAGAAACTTAAAACAAATTAATGCGGCTCAAAACATAATGTGAAGGGAATAAATGTACATGTGCGGCCGTTTTAAAAAATTGTAAAAAAATAACTATACATAGAGTTAATTTGACAAATAAAGCACTAATAACCTAATCCATTGATAATGGTCACTTTGTGTCCGAAATGTACATTTGGTTATTCAAATAAAATTGTGAAGAAAGGTTATTAGTGCTTTATTTGTCAATTTAATTTGATCTTCACGTAGCTCAAGCAATCAATTTATACATAGAGTTAGCTTGAAAATTTGAAATTTCATTAAGAATATACATTATTATAATACAAAATAAAAGATTTACCGTATAGGAGCTCAAAACAAAACTTAATTTGAAGGAAATAAAATTCGACGGTTTAAAATCTTGTAAAAAAGTAACTATTTATAGAATTGGATTGACAGTTTCCAAATCCATTAAGAGTACACATATTTATAACAAAAATAATAATAATACAGTGTGTAAAGTGATGGGGTTTCCTATAGGAAAAACTTTTTTAATCTGAATTTTAGGAAAAAAACTTATTCTTTATAAAAAATTTTGCTTGCTTCGAAACCCCTTATGGTCAAAGAAAAATCCATTTAACACTTAAGATAAGATAAATAAAATGGTGTGGCCATCATAGTGTTTTCCCTATATTTTACTCGAAAACTATGAGGTTTACGCAAAAGGGCTATTCTTAATGATTTGTCCAGTTTTGAATTCTCTACAATTATTTGTAATACACGTTTCATGTAACTATAATAATTTATCAGCAATTGGCAAAAAATGTCAAAATTTTCAATTTTTATTTTTTTTCTCAAAAGTTAAGAATTTTATGAAAAATATGTTTTAATAAAACTTATTCAGTTTTTCATTCCATTTAACTTTTGTTTGAACGATTTTTTAAAATTTTTCATATTTAGAAAAGTATCACAAAAAACAAAAAAAACGCCTCGAATAAACATACACTTCCGGTCTATAATTGTTCACCAAAAGCTTTTCAGTTCTGATCATTTGTTTTTGAGATACAGCGCCGACCGACAGACAGACAGACAGAGGCACACACAGACACAAAATTTTTTTTTCCAGAAATTAGAATACGGATATTTCCGCAAAAAATAAATTCAAAAAAAAATCACGAAAAAAATACTTCTCCTAAATATACTTCATATATAGGGAAAGTAAAAATTGAAATTATGTCGAGTTGTTGATTTTAAATATGACTAACTCCGAGTTTTTCAGTCATATTTGAAATCAACAACTCGACATAATTTCAATTTTTTATCTTATCTTAAGTGTTAACTGGTTTTTTCTTTGACCATAAGGGGTTTCGAAGCAAGCAATTTTTTTTATAAAGAATAAGTTTTTTTCCTAAAATTCATATTAAAAAAGTTTTCCCTATAGGAAACCCCATCACTTTACACACTGTATATAATTTGGGGTCAAAGGTTATACCAAGGTATTTGCAAGAAGGAGATGGTAAAATAAGATAGTTATATGGAATGGAGAATTCTGTGGACGGTGGAAAGGGATTAGGAGTTGAGATTTATTAGGATTAATGGTTACTCTTCATTTACCAGAGCTGAATGGTATCAATCAGCCCTTGTAATGTGGTAAGTTCTTTCTGTATGGTGGGAGCATGCATTATTAAAGCAGTATCGTCTGCGTATAGAAGTGGATATGATGAAGGGTTGATGAATTGTGGATCAAGGTTATAGATGTCATGAACATAAATGTTATACAGGATTGGCGATAGAGGAGATTCTTGGGGAACACCTTGTTGAGGAATAAAGGGGCGGGTATTTCGGATTTTAACTTGTAGGAGTTGATTGGATAAAAATCTGTCAATCAAGTTCAGAAAGTAAGGCGGAATTTTTAAGGAATTGCATTTAAACAGCAAACCTCGATGCCAAACTGAGTCAAAAGCTTTTTGTATATCTAGGAGACAATTTTTGGTGTTCGAGGTGTGCTGTTTGACAGTTATGTTAAATTTATTTTCTATTGTTTTTGTAATTGACAAATCTAAAAAATTTATATTGTTGTTAACTTCTTGTTCTAACGTAAATTTAATATTAGGGTGTATGTTATTGATCTAAATTAGATACGGTTGGAATTGTCGGTCTGTCTTTAGACAACATATTTTCGTAAAAATAAATGATAATTACTCTACATACATTCCAGCTGCAGCAATATTTCATTTTACAAATCTCACGCTGTTGATCTTGAAACTATTTGCAACACTAATCTTATATGCAAATATATCTTTTATGGACATTATAATCTTCCAAATATTATATGTGAGAGTTTTGGAAAGATTGGTGGAGAATTGAACGAACTAATAATAGCTATCCGGATATTCTTGTAAACGTTTTGAATTTTTCCCAAATGATAGAAAAGTGCTATTAAATCTGGTATTTTACAACATTTCTAGATTGAGGGTAAACCGTGCCAGTGATACTTTGTGTGGCCCAAGTGTTCATCACATTCCGCACATATTAAATGTTTCTATTTCTTCGATAGAATTTATTAGAGAAATATAGAATTGATACTTGACTTTAAATCGGCGAATTGTAATGTGATTACTGATTATTTAGCAGGTGTGCTTAATTATAATAATGTTTTGTATTCTGCTTTTAATTTATTTGTTCCCTCTACATGTTTAAAATCGCCCAAATACCCAAAGTGGTTCAATGGTAAGTTGATCAGATTAATCAAACTGAAAATCATTTCTCATGCTGAATATAAAAGAAATTCTGACTATAATATATTTAGAAATAAGCGACAACGATACGCTGATTTAAATAGTTAATTGATAAGGCATTTGTTAAATGGTTTAGTCGTTGAGAAGATGTCCAGTGTATTTTCGTTTATTGATTTTTATACATTCCATCATGTTGAGTTTCTGGCCTTTTCTTTCTTGATTTAAAATTTTAAAATTTTCATCGAAGTGGTGGTTATCTTCAATGAGGTGGTTGGAGTTTATGGAATTGGTTTTATTTTGTTTGCAGCTGGTTTTATGCTCTTTTATCCTTTTTTGGAACGACCTTCCAGTTTGTCCTACATGTCCTTACAAACTTTGCTGAGTTTTATTAATTTTGTCTTTATTGTTTTTAATTATTTTTCATTAGGTATTATTTGTTCTATATGCTACATTAATATATATTTTTTCTAACATTTTTTTAATTTGAATACTATTTATTCCTGTGAATGTTAATGAAGTGTAGTTTTTCGTAGAATTGTCTTTTATAATAGGGTAAATGGAAAGAAATGAATTTGTTCATTCCATTTACCCTATTATAAATGACCTTAGTGGTGGTGGTAAATAATAAGCGCACTAGACAAGCACGCACAGAATACATTTTTTATTTATCAGTTCTTGAGCAATCATTATTGTTTATCGAAGGAATCTTCACCCTTGAATTACGTTTTCTTACTGAAATCTTTGCTGTATATTATTACATATTAAAGATTTCTGTTCTCTACTACACATGCTCAAGAGTACAGTTTAGTGCGCATGCTCAAGAAGGAAATATTATTTGAGAGATGTTAACTTCTTATTCTTAATTGCTGCGCAGTTGGTGTTCGGACGTGTCTTGAAAATTGTTCCCAATTGTTTTAGTCAAAATTGAAAAGTTTACCATTGTAAAGGATTTCATTAGATTCAACAAGATGATTAATGTTCATTTTGGAATTCAAAATAAAACTAATTCCAGACAATTTCGAGCCTGTCGGATGAACAAAGGATGCCATTACTCAAATCGTTAATAAGTTAAAGTATTATTTAAACTCTATCAAGTGGGAGTAACTTTATGCTCAAAGGATACGGTTCGGGTTTCATGAAGTTCAGGAAGTCTTAATAAGACTCGTTTTTTGTAGTTTTACGAAATATTTTCGTGTTTTTTCTAATTATTAGTCTTTTTACAAGTGTGATATTTCGGTGCTTAGTTAATTATCGCTTTATTTGAAGTGCTTTTTTTGGTATAATTCAAATTATATGTAACTAATCCACCATCATTTTCATATAAGCAACTAATTTGTTGAAATAGTGTTATATAATTTTACTCCTTAGATGTCGTCTGTTTAAATTATGTCTGGCAATTTATTTTTGTATATGTATATAAACAATCTTGAGCTGAAATTAAAAAAATTAAATATTTATCAGATAACATATTATATTATTTTATAGGGGGCAATAACAGTAAACTAAATTGCACACACACTTAATAACTCTGCACGTTTTAATTAAGCAAGCACGAAAGTATAGCAAATCTTAATTATTGGCCGAATGATATGCTTTAATAAACATTATCACGCCTCCGTCGTTTATTAACGACTAATAGCATTATAGATATTAACTTCCACATTTCGCCTACCGATTACAACCTTATAAATTTTTCGCCATTATCTCTCCTACACATTTATCGACCAGAATGGCCTAATAAAAATGTTATCACTTATCTCATCATACTATATAACGTGGAAATGCGCGGCACTCTGTACCCGAGTGTATGAAATAATTATGTATGCATTAAGTACTCGCGCTTTAACATAATTAATAGTTTAAAAGTTTGGATGTGTGTGTAAAAACTTGTTTTAGATAATGGAGGGTAATAGAATTTCATAATGAATAAACCATAGGTATGTGTGGGTGTTAATACTAAGAAGTAATAATAATAATAATAAAAAGTTAATTAACGTATAAAATTTTGACAACTTTGAGATTAAATTAAATTAAATTAAAAAACTAAAATAACTAAAATACATGTAGGAATAATAAAGTGTGAAACGTTATACATAAACGAAGCAAACACCGCAAGAATTTTTACAATTAAATAATCCCAATATATACATTTAAAAAAAAAACATATGAACACATCGTATTTCATTTACGAAAATTTACCAAAGTGATTAAGAATATGAACTTTCAACAATTAACAGCCTCAACTATTCAGTTATATTTAAAATTTGTCTCTTATGCAGTTTATTTACATAAGAATCTTGTTTGCATTAAGATAATTGGAGGGTGGGATAGTGGCCACCCACCCACACCTACATATACGATGAAACTTATACACAAACACAATTTTTTGTTTCCTGTAAATCATCATCACTAAGACTGCTGTCGTTTCCAGTAAACTAAACTACTATCAGTGATGTGATTTCTCTGCATATGGGTGGATAGGTGGCCACTACCCCACCCTCCAATCAGTAAAACAGCAGTTTAAGAAAAATATTAAGTAAATTGGCAACGATTTCAATTTACCTTTTTATTTAAAATTTGTATCTTATGCAGTTTATTTATATTAAAAGCTTGTTTATAATAAGGTACTTAAAAAACAAGTAAAAGTCTAAAGATTTTATCATAGTGGTGTACTAATAACAGTTTGGATATTAATGCTAATAAGTGGAAAGTTATGTTATTCTATAGAACAACAAGCCAATTATTTTCAATTTTAGCTTAAGCGATACGACGGTCATACGGGCCAGCTTGATCAGAGATCTAGGAATTTATTTCGGTTGAAAAATATCATTCCACGAGCATGTTAAAAGGGTTGCATCTGAATCTTACAATGTGTTCAAAGTTAACATAATAACTGAATAGTTTCATTTTTTACACTGACATAATTTATTTGAAAGGTTCTAGAATATCCAACAATAATACTTTGATTTATTAATATTTTTCTTGCATGTCTCGAAAAGTTTTTACCCTTCTTGCTTAATAGAAATAAATTTGCAGAAAATTGTCTTCTAAATTATGAGAACTGTCTTCTGTCTGTCTTGGCAACTTTTTTGGTTCCACTTAGAATTTTCTTCTAAGTTTCCGATATTTTAAGGAATTTTTCTTTTAAATTTCTAGAGCTTACTACAAATTCTTGTAGCCAATCATCATTTGAAAGTGTTTCTCTTATTAATTAATTTTCAAGTTTTTTCTAGAATTATTAACTATTTTTATTTCATATTTGTACAATTTTCTATTTTTTAAATTATTAAAAAATTTTTTTTTTCTAAAATGTGAAATTTGTTTTTCAAGTTAGTATTAGTATTATTAGTAAGTTAGTTAGTATTTTCCCTTTTGTTTCTGAGATTTTCCAAGTATTTATTTAAAAATTGCAAAAAACATTTTTGGAAAAAATCTTGAAAATTAGTGCAAAAAAACATGTGAAATTTTCGTAAAGAAAGGAAAAATCAATTGACAATCAACCCAAAAGAGCAGACAAAAAGGAAATGCATTTTCAAATCGAAAAAAACGCCAAAAAATTCTTTAATAATAAATTTAACTTTCAAAAACGTATATATTTGAAAAAGAATAGAGTTTGCGAAAAAAAAAAAACAAATAACTATTGAAAACAATTTCCTTCAAGGTTTTTGACTATTTTTTGGCGATCTGTTTTTAAGAAATTTTATTTAGAATATTTCTAGAATCTCTATTGGCTTATTACTTCGAGAATTTTCAAATTTCGTTTCAACTTATCTATTATCTTCTATTATCTCACATCTGCCAATTGTCATCATCATCTGTCATATGTTATTTATCAACTATTATAGCTGAATATCATCTGTTATTTGATAACTGCCATCTATCATTTTCCATCAATCACCATCTTTCGTTAATCACCTACAATCTATCACCTAAACGTATCCTATCACATCTTCTGCGTTTTATTTTCTACTTTTTATCTTCTATCTCTTGTCTCTGCCATTTGTCAGTTGTCATCTGCCACCTGTATTTAGAATTTAATTTTCTACGTTTCAACTTCTGTCTCTTTTTTTCTTGTCCTCTATCTTCTAGCTGTCTTTTGTTTGTAAAAATCAAAGTTAAATAAAATTTAAAAACAAAAATAACAATATTTTAAAGGCATTTGTTACCTGCCAACTGTGTTTCATGTATTATCTGTTATTTCTTTTATCTGTTTTTTATCTGGCCAAATAAATTGTCATTGTCTTTCATCTATCGCCTGTCACATATCATCTGTAAAGTCATATCTTTTAGCCATGTTATGTTATAAATACAGTCTAGATTTACAGAGTATTTAGTGTCATGTCTTCTTTATTACGTCACCTGTATCGTCCCTAAGTATTTACAAGTTTAATAAAAATTTCTTCTGTCATTTGTAATCTGTCCCCTTTGATCTGTCATTTGTTACCAATAATATAATATCTGTCAATTGTCATTTGTGATTTTTTATTTGTCATATGTCTTCTACTTTTAGTTTAAAAAGTTTTGAAAGACAAAAAAATCTGTCATCCTAAATTATGTCATCTGTTGATTTTTATCTGTTATCTTTAATTTATCATTTATCATCTGTTATCTGCCATTTGTCAATTATCATCGGTCATTTGTCATTTATCATTTGTCATCTGTCATCCATCATCTGTAATATGTCATTTATAATTTGCTACCAGATTTTTTTCCTTTTCAGTCTTCTAATGTGCCTGCTTTCATCATCTGTCATCTCATGCTTTATTTTAGTTTGCCAACAAAGAAGTAGTAGAAGTTAAACAGAAGTTTAAAACGGAAGCGGATTGCAAAATTATTTGTGATCTGTCGTCTTAAATTATGTCATCTGTTGTTTTTTTATGTGTTACCTTTAATTTGCCATTTATCATCTGTTATCTGCAATCTGTCATCTATCATTTGTCATTTGTCATCTGTGATCTGTCATCTGCCATTTGTCATTTGCCATTTGTCAATTGTCATCTGTCATCTGTAATATGTCATTTATGATTTGTAATTTGTTATCAGATTTTTTCCTCTTCAGTCATCTTTCAGTTTAAAAAGTTTTGAGGCACAAAAAATATTTAAACCAAAAAATAGTTGAGGCTGTTAGTTGTTGAAAGTTCATATTCTAATCACTTTGGTAAATTTTTGTAAATGAAATACGATAACACTTCCAAATATTTATTTTGCCATTCGCGAAAATTGTTTCGACACACTGTGTCTTCTTCAGGCGAAGAAATGATACAAAATTTTTACATTTAAAACTATTTATACTAGGTGTGCGGTGGTGAGGTCGGACCGGTGTTAGAATAAGTTTCTTTTATTGAAACTATGGAAATCAATAAAAGAAAAAGAACGGAAAATTTATTAAATGATCAAACGGACCTGTCCAACTCACCATATATTAGAATGACCAAAAACATTTTTTTTTAGAATCGGCTCTTCTTCTGGAATTAGTCATAGTGATCCTTGAGAAGTCCTGTTATCAAATATCAGGTCATTTGATTGAAGTTTAAAGGTCGCTCAAATCAAATTTTCCTCTGAGTTGTATCATAGAGGAGTTAGTTGGAAGGATTGTGTAAAGGATTTAGAGCATGCAGGAGTTGTGTTAAGGTACGGAGGGATGCTCGCTCGCTAACTTCAATATTACAGAAGGTTGGATTGCCAATATTGTGATAGTCCAGTAATAGGCGGCAAATCATCTTGTATATTTTAACTACTATTTTACTAGTAATACCATCATTTCTATAAGTTAAACATCTAAAATATTTTGCTCTAGTTGTTATTTTGCTTTTAATTATAACTGTGTGTTTTTGGAACTTTCAAGAATATTATGTACTTTAGGTAACTTGGGGATCAAATCGCAACATAATATGTTAACTTTGATAGTAAAAGTGACTCATATGATCTTATTATTGTTCCAATTGAGTAAAAGTCTTTAGAATTAAAATAAATCCCACACATTGTAAGATTCAGATGCAACACGTTCAACATGCTCGTAGAATGAGAGTTCTCTACTAAAATAAATACCGAGATCTCTGATCAAGCTGGGCCGTGAAATCGTCGTACTGCTTAAGCTATAATTGAAAATAATTGGATTGCTTGTTCTATAGAATGACATAACATTACACTTAGTAGTATTAATAATTTGATTGTTTTGGCTTTTAATTGTTGAAAGTTCATTTTAAATTCACTGTTAGGTGGACTTTCAAAGAGTAAGCATACTCTTTGAAAGTTTATGTTTTAGTTACAACACCTAACGGTAGTAGTATCAATATCCAAACTGTTTTTAGTACACCACAATGATAAAATTTTGTAGATTTTAAATAATTTAATATCATCGGCCTACAATAAAAGTTTACAATTTAGTTTTTGACTTATTTGAGACTATTTATGAAAATAAGAAATAAGACGGGCCCTAAATTAGTTCCTTGTGGGACCCCACTTGAATAATAAATCACTTTATTGCCCAACAGGAAACCCCATTTATAAGACAAACATATATATGCACAAATCATAATATACAAAACAATACACTAATATTTAATCTTAAAACTATAATAACAAAAATTGAAGCTAATAGACAATATCATTACAAATGATCAAAGAAAATGTCCTCATAGCAAATCATCGGTACGGGCATCTGGAATGTAGAATTGTGCTGGTGTGTCTTGAGCCTGATTTGGGGATGTGGAAGTCTAGTTTCGACAATAGGAAGGGAGCGTCCACTCTGTTGTGAATGATCTTCCAGAGAAACTTGGTGGTGAACTCTTCTCTTCTAGCGGCAAGTGACGTCATACCATGTCTTTCCAGTAACAAACCCTGATCAGTACCACGTTCGAGATAGATGCCATCTACTTTGTATGATAAATACTTTAAAAATCGACGATGAACACGGTCTAATAGCATGTTCTGATAAGATGGATACCAAACAAGACACCCGTATTCAAATTTGCTGACGTCATATGCAAAATATAAAGATTTTATTAGGTCGATGTGAAGGGCGCACAAGAACGCATAATAAACATTCTAGATGCAGACATTGCGGTGTTGCTAATATGACTAGTAAAATTTAAGTCATTGGTGAATAAAATGCCTAGATCCTTAATCTCGGTACAGGTTGTGAGTTGCAAGTCATTAATTGCGGGAGAACATTGGATTTCCGTGAAATTGACATGGAACAGCACTTGTGAGCATTAAGGATCAGTTTATGTGATTCACATCAGGATACAAATGTGTTAATATTATTCTGTAGAGACACATCGTTTGGTGAGGAAATTTTACTGAAGAGTTTAATATCATCTGCGTAGGCTAAAACTTGGCAGGTTAAGGAATCTAGAAGGGAATTTATAAAAATAACAAAAAGTAGCGGCCCCAGATTACAACTCTGCGGGACACCAGAATCCATTAAGAATTTGTAGGAACGGTAACCATTATAGGCGAAATATGCTAAACGATTAGATAAGTAAGATTTCATTATTTGTAGTAGACTCAGCGCTGCCCCAAGGTCAGCAAGTTTCATTAGGATTATCTCATGGTCCAGGGTATCAAAGGCTCGCGAAAAATCCGTGTATACTACACTTGGCCTTTCTTATCTATAACTTCAGACACATACTGAGTAAATGAAGCCAGATTGGTGGTTGTCGATCTACCAGGCATGAATCCATGTTGGTTGGAGGATATGAATGAGGATACATTCTTAAAAATTGTAGAGTGGGTTATCTGTTCGAATATTTTGGAAAAATTACTTAACAACGCAATCGGACGATAATTTTCTAGACGATGTTTCTCGCCCTTTTTAAAAACAGGACTAATCTTTGCCAATTTCCACCTTGTGGGAAATGTACATGTGCTGATAGCGAGGTTTATAATAATCTGAAGCGGCTTAGCAAAAACAAATCTACAATCTTTGATTAAGAATGAGGGAACAGAGTCATCCCCAGCAGATGTTTTATTGGGTAATAGGGCCATAACACTTATTAAATTGCTTTCGGAAATTTGATTAAGGGTAAACGATTGACAATTGCTGTGGGTCCCGGATAGAGTGGTATTGCCAGCTGGTCTAAAATTTTTAGAAAATAATGAGGCAAAACCATCAACTATATCTTTTGGAGTCGAGTACTCTTGACTTTCGTGAGTTAATCTGCTCGGTATTCTTGTAGTACCCTGTTTCGTGTGAGCATAATTCCATAATCCAGCAGGATTTGATTTCATGTTATTTTCAACCGCTCTTAGATATATTTTATATGCTTCCGTTATTTGCTATTTTGTGAGTGACCTCAGTCTTCTAAATTCATCATTATAAACTGGATTTTTACTTAATCGCCACTTTCGTCTATAGTATGCTATCTTGCACGTTCCTTTTTATTTCAGGAGTAAACCATGGGGGAAATGTCGACCGAGGGAAGCGACTTATCAAATATCTTGTACAGATTCATGTAGAACATATCCAAAGCCACGTTCACATCGGTACAGTTTTTTAAATATGTCCAGTCAGTATTACTCAGATCCTTGTATAAGTTAACAAAGTTAGCCCTTTTAAGGTTATATCGGTTATTAGTAGAGAGCGGATAAAAAAGCTTAAAAAATCTGAAAAAAGGCACTTAAAAAGGCACAAAATTTAGAGAAAAAAAGCATTAAAAAAGCATAAAAACAGGAAAAAAGCATAAAAACACGAAAAAAAGCACTAAAGAAAACTATATTTTCTTAATATGTTACACGTTTATCAACATATTTTACATAGAAATTCTGCTTAAAACTAAAATAAACATACTTTCTTTACGCAATATATAATATCATGTAAGTATTTAAAAATTAAATTGTAATTTTGTATACATTTCAAAATAACTAAAATCTATTCATGAAAACAGTAGATCATTAAATGTTGTTCTAGGGGTTTAATTGTACAAATTATTACTTCTGACGCTTAATAAATTTTTGAAAGTGGAAAAGTTTCTTTTTATTTTAAGCTATAATAGTTGGATCCATTTGAAAATTGCCATTCAAAATCAAGTTTAATTTATTTAATATTAAAAATCCTTCATTTTCACCGAATACTTCTTTCGATATTATTTTGATTTCTTGGCCAATGCGTTCAGGTATTTTCTAAAATGAATCTACTTTTATAAAGATTTGATTGTGTTGCTCACAAAATTTAAACGCGATTTTATGTAACTAAATTGTTTTGAAGGCAGCTCTTGTTTCTTAAAAAACTGTTTGACAGTCATTAACTGGTTTGCTTGTCCTTTCGGGAAAGTTGTATATAGCCTTATTAAATTCTTCAAAATTGTTCGCATAGTACATCGTAGCATATAGCCAAGTTCCCCATTTTGTTAGCTATGGTTTATGGGGCAGTGAGATATCAGGTAATGACTTCTTGAATAATTGCACTCACAGAAGAATATAAGAACTATTTTTCCATATTTAATTAAATCTACAAATGGAAATTTCATTCTTATAGTTTCAGAAATTCGTTTCTACCCATGTGCTACTTGTACAATACACAAAATGCATTATTAGTAACATTTTGTAACTTGGTATTGTCTACGGCAAAAATAAGCTTATCAGTCCATCATTTATGAATTTTGCTATAATATTATTATAAGTTTTCTTCAATTCTTTTGTATATATCAAAATACTATTGGTCGGATGTCTTCATGTTAAACTGCTATCATTAAATTAAACAAGCGTCTGTGGTTTCATCCGCACCAAACCACATATAATTATTGTTAATAATATCTTTAATTTTTTGTATGGTTTCATAGTACGCAAGAGCTACATAATTTTTTCTCGGTAATGCGCATTTTACAATATTTTCCCAAGAAAGATTTAAATGCATTATTTTGTAATTTTCTTAAAGGGATATTTTGCAGAAATGTGAATTTTTTTAGTTCAGCTTTGAACTTTTTCAAACGTTCTTGATGTGGTGTTGTTATAACTTGTTTTACATACAAGTCTTGACTAGTTAGGTTGCAGTTGGGAACTAAAATAAAACTTACTATTTTTAAACATGCCTTACAAAATAATGTATAATTTTCACTTGTTAATTCTGGATAGTCTCTAATTAATTCTTATATTGTGGTTTTCACCTTTTGCATTATGGCTTAAATATATATGTGAATTATATAATATAATTTATCTGTGATTCCCCAGGTTAATACGATTCACGCATATAATAATTTTTGATAAATAAGCAAAGTTTTTGGAATTTCAATTCAATAGTTTATGAATGCGAGTTTGAATATGAAAATTAACGAAAACGGTAAATATGCGCCAGTCGTCCCATCCGAATTTTTGCCGAGAGTAGAAAATTGATACGGTTGCAGAACACCTGATTATTAGCTATCACTTAAATTTGTTTACATTTAATACTTACTGGGGCCCCCGTTCGGGCCTAGTTTAAGGACGTTTACATCCGGAATTTCATAGATGTTGTTCCTATGAAGCGTTCGTCTGTATTATCTGAATAATGAGACGGTCTATTATATCTACTTATTTATAAACGAATCCATTGTAAATTGGTAATTTATACTAATATTTATTAATAATAAAATTCATTTTAATTATTGTATCATATTATGAAGATTTTAAACAATTATGTTGTCAAAAGACACGAAGAAAATATGTAATACAAATATAATATATAAATGATGGATACAGATTTTTACGAAAATTCTCTATATTAGCACATTAATTTAATATCAGCGTGAAATTTTTATTAAATGTTTAAGAAAATGCTCCAAATAAGCATCAGAATCTAAAAAAAGCATAAAAATAAGCATAAAAAGTCAAAATAAGCACAAAAAGTCAAAATAAGCAAAAAAGCACAAAAAAACTTAGCGCCAAGTAATCACATTCTTCAAAATTCGTATAGATATTAAGAAATTTTTTCGATGCTATTAATATTATGGATAAGCATAATGCTAGAAATCCGCTCTCTAGTTATTAGTATTAGAGAGGAATCTAGTATGATCCGATGTTACACCGATAGTGGTGGGTGGTGAGCATCTTCAGTCACCAGCGGGGTGTTGGCACGCTCAACTATTAGGGAAAAGTTTAAGTTTGATACTACAAGATCTAGTAGTTTGTTATTTCTGTTTGGACATGCATTATATTGCGTGAGACCGAGTATATTACAAAAACATTGAAATGAAAAACACTTTGAACATGAAATATCTGTATTAACGAGATTTGGCAAATTAAAATCACCTACTAATACAACGGGTTGATCAATTATTAACAATTCCAGGGAATTAAAGAACAATTCCAGGTCATCTAGCATTGTATCTGGGGGGATGTAGATTGTACATATATTAAAAACCGTGCCTTTGAGAACGCATTTGCATAACACAACATCAAACAGTGGAACACTATTAGTTAGCGAAGTCGTATCTAATATTTCATATTGAATACTATTATCAATCGCAATCAATACACCTCCACCTTTGGATCGCCCCACAGAATTAAATTTCCTGTCACTACGAATGATATTATAATTAGGAGGGAATAGTTCAGAGTTTTGAATCAAGTTAGTCAGCCAGGTTTCTGTTAAACAAATAACTTCCGTGGACAAGCTGCAGCAATTGACATAAAATTCGGAACATAAACCTCTAGTATTTTGATAGAAACCAGCATATTCCTCTGATTTGACATTCTTGAAGTTCACATAAGCAGGTTATATATGTGCAAGAAAAAGCAAGGACGTCATTGGGTATCGTAAACAATTTCTAAGTAGAATGTAAATCTTGTTTTGCAAATAAGATAAAAACGTATGTCAAGTTATAAATTAAAAGCCAAAATGCAACAGTCAATGCATAGTAATAGCTAAAACTGGAAGTGGTTCCCAAATTTGTATAATTTTCTACGAAAACAAAATCCGAAGCAGTCCTAAAATGGATTAGAGCAGCAGAAACAAGTTGGCTGAAGGTATAGGCAAATTCTGGGTCAAATTCAGAGACCTAACCATAACGTATATTAAGGGTAAACTTGTCCACTATTTGCATCTAGTGGAATTCGAGGGAAGGTGAGCTATATTACACATCAAAAATCACATGCAGAAAAAATAAGTGTAGAAGAGCTTTAGGTATAAAAAATAGTAAGATTTCCACCCGCAGCCCTAGAAACCGAATTTCCTAGGCTTATAAATATGATAAGTATTAATTTTAAAGAAAATAACCACTTCTTCTCAAGTTAAATTTAGGCGTTATATATTTTCAGAGTTATTAATAAGCGAAGCAGGGTACGAAAAACCAAAAATTTTAAAAATTTTCAAAAACAAAATACATTATCATTAACCTTAAACAAAAATATATAACTCTTAAAATTTTCGCATTAAGAAAAATGTATATTGGTTATTACACTCACAAGAATTAAGCGTGTTTATATTATTTTCTTTTTTAGAAATACATAACGTATTATTATAGTAAGACACTTTCCCGTTAACACTAACGCAATTTAACGTGGAGATTAGGAGAAAAAAGCGTACTAAAAAGACCGTCCAGACGAAAAATAACAAATTTCCTAAAGAAAGAAAATCAATCTAGTAATAGGCAACCGAGGTTACACCAACTATTCCACTCCTTACAGAGGCTTATATGCCTCACTAGATCTTTACTATCTAGTCTTTTCATTCTGCAATTCTTATTCCTACAGAATTAGAAAAAAAGTATAATAATATAAGCACTTAAAATAAATTTCATGATGACAAGTAAGAACTTAGTGTGGATTATGAAAATCTACTAATTAAAATTCATGAAATTAAGTTTTAAAATAATTATCATATAAAAAATGACAACATTAAAAAATAATAGACTAGAAGAATGAAGACTGAGGCTTTAGAATATAAAATAACTAATTACAATTATCGCAGAGTTTTAACATTAAAACATCTGTGTAAATTCTCAACCAGCGCGTTTCTTTATATAATGGATTGTAAATAAATATTTTGTACAAGTAAAACTTTATTATTTTACTTGTACATTGTCTTTACAGGTATAAAGCATTTATTAAAGTGTAAAATAAATTGAGTTTGATTTTAAGCAATGTCGAATAATTACGTAATTTACTTACTTAGTTCTTAAAATTTCAGTGAAAACATTTTAGTTTATATTTGTATAATTACAACTAATTGTATTATCCTTATTATTATTTGTATTGTCCTTATTACTATTGTGTAGTTTTCCTTTAATGACGTATACAATCTGTGACGTACTTTATATAAATTTAATAATTGTTAAGTTTGTATTCTGTAATGTATCTTATTTGAATAAAGCATTTTTTATTATTATTTTTATATTATATTGATTTTCATAATGTAATTCGAAATCGAATAATCCCCGTTAAATAATAAAACACATTTCAATAAAGCACATAAATAAATAATCATTTATTGTACAAAAACATTAAATAATTTAGTTGCATTCACCATTATATACATAGACAGTATTCCATTAATAAATCCATCATTCGTAAATATTCGAATAATTTTCCATCGTCATTTCGGATCGTGTTCAAATCAAACCAATCTACAGTCGGGTTGAATTAAACAGGAAAAATAAAAAACGTCACTAATATCTACGAATAAATTAGTTTATACGTGTAACATTCCTATTCGCTATTTGTGAAGCGCTTATACATAAAGTTGCTACTTTAAATAATCTACTCTCTGTTTTAAATAATAAATAATTTCTTCTATACATACACACATTATATATAATCTTTTTTTTAATTTTAACATCTTATATATATAAAAATATCATCACAAATAAATTACTTATATAGAACTTTTTTTGTTTGTTGTTCGGATCGCCTTTTTGCACGGTAAACACATTGTTTTTGTTTTAGAACTGCAATATTTGATTAATCCAGTCTCTGAATTCGCTAATTCTTGTGTATACGCCGGGTTGGTTTGGTTCCGCGCATCCGATGCCCCAGGATATTACGCCGGCCAGCAGGAATCTCTTGTCGGGTCTTTGAATTACCATGGGGCCTCCGGAATCACCCTCGCACGAATCGAAACCGCCCCTCCTCCAGCCGGCGCAGATGAATATGTTGGGGATGTGTTCGATGTATCCTGCTGAGCGGTACATTGACTCGCAGACAGTGTTGTTGATTACTGGTACGGATACTTCCTGCAGTAGGCTGGGTAATGGTCCATCTGGAAAATTGAAAATGTGTTAATTTTCTCAATTATCTCTTGGTGAAACATTATGAAGTAATAAGTAACGAATTGATTGAACACTCTTGATGAAGCTGTAACAAGCGAAACTAGTCCAGTAAATAAAATAAAAAATTAGTGAAACAAACCATGTGTTGATCAATTCTTTACCTATTATGTGATACATTGTTTTAAATTCATTATTTTGGAGAAACGGCAAAAGAATTAAAATCTATTTTTGAAAGATGTATCGCTTATATTTTAATAATTGTAGGGTGTGACAGTGGAAACCTACCCACCCTACATATACATTAAAAAAAAAACTTAAGTTATAACACCACCTTAGTTTTCATAGCAAATTTAATAGTTACTATGCAGTAGTTTTTAAAATTCAAATTTGTAACCATGGTAGAAAAAAGAAAGTCACGTTTAAAGTGGGTGAGCATTCTTTGCATTTTTTTATTACATTAATTTTAAGTATACTTATAAATGCAATTCACTAAGCGATTTATTCTTTCAGAATTTTTCAAATCGTAAGATGCAAATTTCTCAAAATGTAAATCAAGTTTGAAGCGTCGCCATTTTGTTTTCGATAAATCCATATTCATTATGTTTAGAAACACTAAAGATACATAATTTTGAATATATTTACAAATTCTGAAATCAATTCTGCAAACGATATTTTCTTTTACAACTTTTCAAACAGTAAGATGCGAATTTCTCAAATTCTAAATTATGTCTGAGGTGTTGCCATTTTGTTCTCGGTTGCGCTATACTAATTATTTCTACGTACACTAAAATTACACTAATTTTAAGCATATCTATAAATTTAGACATCCATTCCTCTAACTATTTATGTTTTTAGAATGTTTCAAATTGTCAGATGAGAATTTTTCAAAATCTAAATCATGTTTGAGACGCCGCCATTTTGTTCTCAGTGGTGCCATATTAATTATTTCTTGGCACATTAAAAGTATGTTAATTTTAAGTATATTTGCAAATTTTGAATTCAGTTCCGCTAACAATTTATTTTTATAGAATTTTTCAAATCGTAAGATGCGATATTCTTCAAATCTAAATCAAGTTGGAGGCGTTGCCATTTTGTTTTCGGTGGCGCCACATTAATTATAATTAAAAATACTAAAAACGCATTAATTCTGAATATATTTATAAATTTTAAAATCAATTGCGCAAGCGATATTTTCGTATAGAATGTTTCAAATCGTCAGATGTGAATTTCTCAAAATCCAAATCACGTTTGAGGCGTCGCTATTTTATTTTCGGTGGCGCGATATTAATCATTTATAGGTACACTCAAAATACAACAATTTTAAGTATATCCACAAATTTTGAAATAATTTCCGCTAACGATTTGTTATTTTAGAATTTTTCAAATCGTAAGATGCGATTTCCTCGAAAACTAAATCAAGTTTAAAGCGTCGCCATTTTATTTTCGATGAAGCCACATTAATTTTCTTTAGATTTACTAAAAATACATTAATTTCGAATAGATTTACAAATTTCAAAGTCAATCTCCCTAAGGATATTTCCTTTTAGAATGTTTCAAATCATAACAAGCGATTTTCTCAAAATCTACATCAACTTTGAGGCATCGCCATTTTGTTCTCAATTGCGCCGCAATAATTATTTTTAGTAAAAATAAAAGAACATTAATTCTGAGTATATTTAAAAATTTTCAATTACATTATCCTAAGGGATATATTTTTTTTAGAATTTTTCAAATTCAAAGATACGAATTTCTCAAAATCCAAATCAAGTTTAAGACGTCTCCATTTTGTATTCAATGGCGATACAAAAATTATTTTAAGTTTTACTAAAAGTACATTATTTCTGAGTATATTTTAGTATCATTGGTCAACAAAATCTTTTTTAGAATTATTTAAATTGTAAGATGCGAATTTCCTAAAATATAAATCAAGTTTAAGACGTGGACTTTTCATTTCCAGTGGTGCCACAATAATTAATTTTACAAATGCAAAAAACACATTAATTCTAAATATATTGACAAAATTTAAAAGCAATTCCCCATGCGATACAATTTTTAGATTTTTTTTTAAGATAAGAACAAGTTTCTCAAAATATAAATAAATTTTTAGGCGTTGCCATTTTTATTTTAGAAAAGATAAAGTGATTGTTTTAAGATCAACTTAAATTTCATTAATTTTTATTATAATAACAATATTTAAAGTCAGTTACTTAAGCGAAATTCAATTTTTCAAGATGTGAATTCCTCAAAATCAAGTTTACGGCGTTGCCATTTTGTTTTCGGTAAAGCCACATTAATTATTTTTATATAAACTATTATTATATTAATTTTGAATAGATTTGCAAAATTTGAAGTCAATTCCCTAAAGAATATTTTCTCTGGAATTTTTCAAGTCTTATAATAATATTCTCAAAATCCAAATAAAGTTTAAGACGTAAGTAATTTTGTTTCCGGTGGGAATGTAATATATAATTTTTGATATGCAAAATGTACAGTAATTTCGAGTATATTTAGAAAATTTGAAGTAAATTCCTCAACCAATATATTTTTTTAAATTCTAAGGTGCGAGATTTTCAAAATCTAAATCAAGTTTGAATCTTCGCCATCTTGATATCAATTGTGGCGCAATGATTATTTTTAGTAACGCTAAAAGAATATCAATTCTGAGCATATTTGCAAATATTGAAGTAAATGTTCTATTTATATTCTATAAGAATTTTTCAAATTGTAAGATGTGAATTTTTCAAAATCTAAATCAAAGTTAATGCGTCGTCATTTTGTGTTGGGACTTCATCCACATTAAGTGCTTTTATGTATACTAAAAACACATAAGTTTTGAATAAATTTACAAATTTTGGAGTTAATTTCCCAATCGATAATTTTCCGAATTTCTGAATATCGAAATGAAGTTTAAGGCATCGCCGTTTAGTTTTTAGAAGCACCACATTAAACGATTTTAGGTACACTAAAATTACATGAATTTCGAATAAATTTACAAATTTTTAAATCAATTCTCCAATAATTGTTTTTTAGAATTTTTCAAATCGTAAAATGCGAATTTCTCATAATCACAATCAAGTTAAATCTTAGCTCTTTTGTTTCCGCTAGTCCCACAATAACTAATTTTTGCTATATTAAAAATACCTTAATTCCGATTATATTAATAAAATCATTTCATCAAGTGATAATTTTTTTTCAAAATCTAAATCAAGTTTAGTGGCGCCACATTAATTATTTTCAGATATTTGCTTTAAATACAATGTTATCGAGTATAAAAGCAATTTTTTTAACTCAATCATCTCTTTATAGAATTTTCCAAATCGTTTGTGATGAATTTCTTAAAATCTATATCAATTTCTTGAATCACTCTCTCATTTATCACTTGGTGAAACATTTTGAACTATTACTAATGAAGGTTTAAATTAAATTACACTTGGTTTGTTTCACAATTTTTCTATATTTACTCAACTAGTTTCGCTTTTTACGGCATTGTCAAGAGTGAATTACAAAAGAAACTGACAAGTTTATATATAATCAGGTAATGAGGGATTTTAAGATCGGGGAATTCCAAATCTCCTCAACGACAACGAGGAGATTTGGAATTCCCCGATCTTAAAATCCCTCATTACCTGATTATATATAAACTTGTCAGTTTCTTTTGTAATTCACTCTTGATAATGCCGTAAAAAGCGAAACTAGTTGAGTAAATATAGAAAAATTGTGAAACAAACCAAGTGTAATTTAATTTAAACCTTCATTAGTAATATCTATATCAAGTTTCTAGTATCGCCATTTTGTTTTTGGCAGCGTCTTATTAACTATTTTTTATTACACTAAAAGTTAATTAATTTAATAGGAATATTTTTACATTTTTAAGTCAATCCTTTAAGCGATATGTTTTTTTAGAATTTTCCAAATCGTATGATGAGAATTTCTCAAAATATAAACCAAGCTTCTGGCTTCGCAAATTTGTTTTCCGTGGGGCTATACTAACTATTTTCAGACACACTAAAACTACATTAATATTGAGTATATTTATAATATTAGAAGTAAAATTCACAAAAGAATATTTTAAAAAAATCTTAAAATGCGAATTTCTCAAAATCTCATCAAATTCAAGATGTAGGTATTTTATTTTCGGTGTAAATTAATTAATTTTAGAGATACAAAAAATACATTAATTTCAATTATATGTACAAAATTTAAAGTCAATTCCCTAAGCGATACATATTTTAGTTTCTTTAGTCATAAGATTTCTCAAAATCTAAAAATCAAAATCAAAATAGTTTTTGGCGTCGCTATTGTGTTTTTAAATATGCAACATTAATTATTTTCGGATATGCACTAAAAGTACAATATTTTTAAGTATAATTGCAAATTTTTAAGTCAATTCCTTAAGCGACATACTTTTTAGAATATTTTAAATCGAAAGATTTTCTCAAAATCTAAACCAAGTTTAGGCGTCGCCATTTTGTTTTTGGTTTATCCACGTAAAATAATTTTAAGTATATTAAAAGAACATCAATTTTGAGTACATTTACAAATTTTACACATGCGATTTAATTTTAGAATTTTTCTAATCGTATGAGCGAATTTCGCAAAATCCTGAAGCAACCGAGAGCCACCACTTGTGTGTGGAAGGGTATGGGTCGAGTGGAAGATCATTGAGAAGCAGTGAACTCCGCCTGTGATTCCTGCGGCCAAAATTTTTGTAGTTTAATGTAAATATTTATTTAGATATGTTAGCAGGAAAAATAAAGGTAATAAAGAATAAAGTTTAAAATGTGGCGATTTTATTCCGGTGGTTCCATAATACTTAATTTTAGACATACAAATACCAGATTAATTGTCAGTACATTTACAAAATTTTAAATCAATTCTTCAAGCTATATATTTTTATATATTAGTTTCATTCGTAAGATGCAAATTTCTTAATACCCAAATCGAATTTGAGGCGCTGTCAGTGGCACTAAAAAATATTAAGATATAATAAAAACGGATTAATTGTGAAGAGGTTAATAACATTTTAAGCAAATTCCTTACGTGACATACATATTTTTTTAGAATTTTTTTAATTCCTTAAATTTCAATTTCTCAATATCTAAATCAAGTTTAATGCGCCGCCATATTGTTTTGGTTACACTGAAAACAAACATTAATTATTTTTAGATACACTATTAATACATTTATTTCGAATAGATTAATAAATTTTAAATGTCAATTCCCCAATCGATATTTTCTTTTAGAATTATTCAAAGCTTAAAATGCGAATATCTAAAAATTTAAATCAAGTTTAACACGTCTTCATTTTCTTTACGGTATTTAATTTTATATACTAAAAGTACATTAATTTCGAGTATATTTATAATATATAACATAAATTCACCAAGCAATATTTTTTTAGAATTTTTCAAATCGTATGATGCGAATTTCTCAAAATCTAAATCAACTTTGAGGCGTCATCCTTTTTTTATGGTGCTACATTAATTAGTTTTAGATATACTTAAAGTAAAGTTTATTTTGATTATATTTACAAAATTTAAAGTCAATTCCCCGAGCATCTTTTTTTTTGTTTTTTTTTTTTGTTTTAGATCGTATGATATGAATTTCCCAAAATCTAAATCAAGTTTAAGGCGTTTTGTGTTGGGTCTTTACCCACATTAAGTGCTTTTATGTATACTAAAATTATACTAATTATTTTCAGATATTCGCTTAAAGTACAATCTTCCTGACAATAATTTTTTCTAACCCAACAATTTTTTAAGCGATTTAATTTTTAGAATTTTCCAAATCGTTTGATACGAATTTCTTAGAATCTAAATCAAGTTTCTGGCATCGCTATTTTGTTTTTGGTGGCATTATATTAACTATTTTTAGTTACAATAAAAGTACATTAATTTAGAGTATAATTTTACATTTTAAAGTCAATTATTCAAGCATTACATTTTTTCAGAATTTTCCAAATCGTATGATGAGAAATTCTCAAAATGTAAATCAAGTTTCCGGCGTCGCCATTTTGTTTTTGGTGGCACCATATAAACTATTTTCAGATGCACTAAAATGCAAATTTTTCAAAATCTAAATCAACTTTGAGGTGTCCCCATTTTGTTTTCGGTGGTGCCCTATTAATTATTTTTATATACCCCAAAAATACATTAATTTTGAGTAAATTAACAATATTTGAAGTTTGGATTAGTTTTCTCGGCAATTTAATCTTTCTTTTTGAATAAAATTAAATGTGTTTTGAATATCAACAGGTTATATAAAATTGTCATTGTGATATATCTTAATCATTAAATTATTTTTGATTGGCAGAGAAAAATGTATCTCTTTTTGTTACAACACAAAAATTTCTAATTTAAAAAGAACCATTTATTTTAACAAAATTTTAACGTAGGTAGAGAATGGATAAACATTTAATTTGGTTTCACAGTGATACAAAACCAAGTGTTTATCAATTCTCTACCTATTATTTCATGTTTCACCACGAAATAAGTGAGAAAATTATTCAAGAAAAAAAATTAACTTGTGAAAAAAAGTTTCTATAATTAGATTTTTTTTTTGTAAATTACAATTATTTTAATAAAGACTTCAAAATTATGTTTTATAAAAGTTATTGCTTGAATTATTCAAATTCTCAAAAGGTTAAATACATAAAAGGTAATTTGGTCTTCGTTCGGTCTATCATTCGCCACAACATTTGCCACCTGTCAGTTTGAATCTATCACCTATCATCTTCTAGATTTAGTTTATCTAACTAACTACTTTTTGTCATCTATCATATGACATCTAACACCTTCCATCTATTATCTGGAATCTGCTTCGTGCCATTTGTTATCTATTATTTGTCATCTATCATCTGTCATCTGTTATCTACCATCTGTGATATATACCTTTCATCTATTATCTATGAAATGTTATTTCCCTCTGTTGTGTGATATGTCATCTATAGCTGAATCGTCGGTGTTATACATTTTTTAGCGTCTAATATAACTTCAAAAAGTAAAAATTACGAATGGTTAGTACTTTTGATTACTTTATGTCAATTTTAGAAATTAAATAATATTTTTTACTTGTTTTTGGTTACCTATTATCTTTTAATTCATCTATATACCTTATCTGCATTTGTTATCTATCATCCATTGTCTGTTATCTTTCATCATTTATATGAAATTTGTCATCTGTCATCTATCATCTTTTAAATATTTAATATATGCCATCTGGTATAGATCTGTCATTTAGTATTTATTATCTGTCATCTATCATCTATTATCAATTATCTTTTATCTGTCATCTGTTGTTGTGTTAGATACTTTTAAGGATTTAATATGCCTAAATCAAAGAAGAAATATTTTCAGATGAGCTTCAAGAAGCAAATCTGTCTTGGAAGAAAATGTTGGTACGAGTGGAAGAACGCTCTATTGTGAACTCTGCCTTTTTTTATATGTGACTGAAATTTTTGTTGACATTAATGGATTTTATGTACAATTTTGGAATGTTTTGTAAGCATATTGGAATAAATAAATTATATAATATATTAAATATATGCCACCAGCCGTTTATCATCTGTCAGATGTAATCTATCATCTATTATGTGTTATCTATCAATCGCTATCTGTTATTCATCATCTATCAACCGTTATCTGTTATTTGTCAAATATCAGTATGTCTACAACATTATCGTTTTTATTTCTTATTATGGTTATCTGTAGTTATACAAAAATGCATGCCATCTATCATATGTCATCTGTAATCTGTAATTTGACATCTATTATCTGTTATTTTTTACATCTACAGAACAGTATAATTGATTATGTACATTCATCATCTGTCACCTATATTTGTCATTTGTAATCTGTAATCGGCAATATGTTGTATACATCTGCTATCTGTCACTTGTTATGTCATCTATTGATTTCAGCCCTTAAAGTATATTCGACATGTAAGTGATGAAAATGTATTAATTTTTATTAGTAGTAGTAGTAGTGTTTTGGCTATCGACCACGTGGTCCTTCCGCCATGTGGCATTTGTGTATTTGTGTGTGTGTGTAAATGAGCTTGTTACTTTAAAGGATCACCCGCGTCACTCTAAAGCACCATTAATTGTATCCCAATGGTGAATGGTACCGGACACCCATCCAACTGCTGACCTGAACTAACGTTACTGCACTCTCGCCAATGCTAGTTCTAGTAAATTTGGCAAATGAATACATATAAACAAATTTTATCTGTCGTTGTTACATGACATTTGTTATTTGTCATCTGTTAACTACTATCTGTTATTTGTCATATGGCATTAACCATCCGTAATCTATCAAATCTAATCCGTTATCTGTCATCTATCCTTTAATATATATCATCTAGATTTCTCATCTGTCATTTATCATATGTCATCTATCGACTGATCGACAAAATATTTAATAGCCTTTAAAGTGTCTTCCAAAATATCGTATATAAGTTATAATGCTAATTAAACTGAAAATTCTAACAAATATTGTATCATCTCTTCTATTATGAATTGATAATTGTTTAGATGTTTCAATAATATTTGTTAATTTTCAATTGATATTTATTTCATAAATAAAATTGAAATTTTCTGGTCAATTTAATAATTTTTCAGTGTATTATTAAGGAAATTTGTTGTAGATAATAATATTTATTACGTAGACCATATAGTGTACACAATATATATTTATAGTATTGGAAACGTCAATATACAAACTTAAAGTATTATTTGTTACGTCATATAAATTATAAAACTATTTTTCCAATAAAAAAACTCTTAAATTTTCTTTTAAATACATTAATTGATGCGATTCTTTTAATGTCAGCAGCCTTCTTAGACTGCAGCAGTTGTTATTTCAGATTCTAACCGTTGAAATTTTCAAACACCTAGATGAATTGGGAATGACCCAGAAAGAAGTAAATTGGGTTCTGAATAATCTTACTGAAACCAACAAAAATAAACGAGCAGCAGCATATCTTTTTGTTCAATAAACAGCGTCAAAAGTCTTTCTTGTAGAAAATCATTACGAGCAAAGAGTATTGGATAATTCCTCTATTATCTGAAACATAGGAATCCTGGCCAATCATCACAATCGATCAAAAACTTCAATCGTTTCGAAAAGAAGTTTCTTCTATGGAGTTGTTGGGATATGAAGGTTATGCGTTGTTGCAAGCGAATGAAAAATAAAAATAAACAAATATAAATATGTGGGGTGGGTGGGTGTCCTCTATTCCACCTTCCAATTATTTGAACACTAGCAAAGAATTTATTCATGAAAACCGTACAAAATTATAAATAATTTTAGTGTGAATAATTATTTATATATCGGGCATATTTTTATCAATTTTAGTTGGTTTTAGTAATTGGATAGAGGCCAACCGTGTTTCAAGTGAAGTTAAAATACATATGTAGGGTGGGTTGGTTGTTTTCTATCCCACCCTCTAATTACTTAAACATTATCAAAGTTATTTTAGAAATACTACATAAAATTATAAATCATTTTAATGTGAATAATTATTTATATGTCGAGCATGTTTATGTCAATTTTAATTAAGGTTTTAGTAATTTAAAACAGTGTTTACAATTTAGAAAACTACAAACAAAATAGTTATAGAAAACAACGACAAGTACAAACAATATAATTTACTTTCTTTTAAAATGAACCTTGAATGTTGAGTGAACGTTGTTTAATAGCTGAATGGTTTCTTCAGAATTATAGGCAAAATAGAGATTGAATGATTGTAACTGTAGTACAAATCTGTCTTTCAGTGATGGCAGCTTCATCAATCATTAAAAGGGCTGATGGCAAGTGGCAATCTACAGGGGTTCTTAAGCGATTGGCCTACTCTACAGTATGTTTGTCATATACTTTCCCTCCCTGGCATAAAACTGCTCCTAGGGCGTAAATGGTAACATCTGTGCAAATGGTGTTATGCTGTTCATAAAAGAAATCCTTTAGTCAGAATGCCTCATATACTGTATTTCATTTCTTGTTCTACTTCTGACAGACATTCTTTATAATTAAATGACATAGAAACTTTAAAATGTGCATCAACTGTCATATAAATTTTCGATACCTCTAGAGTATTTAGAGCAATGAAATCAGCTGTATACAAATGCAGGGAAAGAGTTTTTGGTAGTTCTTTATGATTGAACAGATTTTAAAATTATCGTATTTTCTAGTTATTGTTTGCATTGTTTAAATTACCATGGTAAAGTGTGATACAATAAACAGAATATTTATGTAACTGAATATGCAGATATCATGTAACTTAATATTAGATTTGATGGTTGTCGCGCTACACTCTTGATGGAAACTATTCATCTAACTTAATAATTAATATATACAACATCTTTATTAACAGAGAAACTTACAATAACAATAAATATAATACATATATGATAGATGATGTTAGTGGGTTTGTCCGTTAAATGGCTATCGACCAGCGGTCTTTCAGCGCCTTAATAATTAATTTATTCATTAATCGTAGAAACAAAAACAGCGTATTTCACACTCAAACAGAGTGATGAACAATAACTTAATAAATTATTCTCCAGGAGCCGGGTTTAATATATTTCTCTCCCCAATAAAGACCGCAATATATTTCCCGTCGAGAATAATTGCTCTAAAATAAATCTTCATTTTTACAAAATGCTTGAGAGCTTTGTGGTTCTTTCCACTGTCCACTAATATATCTTCAGACTTACAATTTTCCTTCTCAGTGCAACATCTAATATGAGAACTTACATTATTAATTAAATTGTTGAGGAAAGAAAAATTGTAGTAGTTTTAAGGATTTTAGAATGTAAAAAAATAATATCCATTGATAGATACCAATCGATGTTTGTTTTTTGGTTTTAGAGAAGATCGTATCAATATAAATAACAGATAATATTTCATGAATTACTTTTTCATTTATCACTTAGTGAAACATTTTGAACTATTACTGATCATCAATAGTAAAAAACAGTATTATATCTTTTCTTCACACTCTATTTTATATGCTTAGATTTAAGATTCCAAGCATAGAAAATAACGTGCGAAGAAAAGACACAAGAGTCCACTTTGAAGGACACACTTTTACGTGGGTATAGCTTCGCTGGCGAGCTGTGTTACAGCGAAACACGTGTCTGGAGATTGCATTACATAATAGTTTCGTGTCTAAAAAACGATAACAGCACAAAATATGTTACTTTGTACTTAATGCAATCATAGAAAATATAGTGTAAAGAAAGGATACAACAGTATTATTTAGATAGATTTCAATTTTTAAGTAATAATGGGAAATAAAATACTTGCTTTATAATTTAACAGATATAAGGTCAAAACTGCGATCGTGACTGTACCAGCAAAATAATTCATATTAATCTACATGTCGAAGTTTCGACGTTAAATCTGTGAAATTGTTAACCAAGTGTATACTGCTCCTCATATATTATTATGGAACTTCATCAAGTACAAGGATGTCAATTTAATATTATTGGGAACATTCTAGTCATGGAATAATTTACATATTCTTATTTAATTGAAAGTTGGTATTAAATATTACATGTAAATATCTGAATGATTTTTCCCAATTTTAATCTCGTCTAAATTAAATTACTGATCACACCTACCGAACTCAAACAGAATTATAATAATGCGATGTGAACACAAAAAAGAAAATAGGCGGAGAGGGGGATGGCACCATTAATATTTATACAGTGGAAACGCGCCTGCACCCCGGGGATGATGCGTCGAACTGGGTCGTGACCTAAATTCATCCCGGGCAGCGAATTACAGCTGGAAACATGCGCATCTCGCCACGTATCCATCCCATTATTTACGGGATGATGAGAACGTGCGATATTTTATATTTTACGTTATTAATGCCGGGACCGAAATTCATGATGCTCACCTTCGTAGAGCCGACCCCAGCCGGTGACGTAGGCCGTCCGGCCGACGAAGTTCTCGTCGTTCTGGGGGACGCAAACCGGGATTATGTTGGGCTGGAAGGTGACGGGCTCGTAGAACCGCAACAGGGCCAAATCGTATTCGAACGTGCGGGGGTCGAATTGGGGATGCGACGCAACAATCTGCACCCTCCTCTCCTGGTGCAGGTACGGCTCGGATTCCGTTGACAGGTCGTGTTCGCCTAACCGGAGCAGTAGGTCACTAGGTGGAACGCTGAAATAATAATAATAATAATTACATTAAATTTATTAATAACGATTCAAATCCTCTTGCAATAATTTACAGTAATCAACATATTACATAAATTTATACAATTTCATATCATCTGCATATAATGGGTCTTCCAATAGGGACTTTACCTCTTATTGTAAAACTTTTCTTAACTAAAATTTTAACCCTCTTCAAAAATGCCTCTTTCTTATATAAATGTATTTATTCATCTTAAACAAGTGATATCCTTGTCTTTAAGGGTTTTCAAAAGTTGTTTTTTAAAGTATTTTTAAGATTTAACATCGTACATCTTTTGGAAGTACATGTGCTGTTGTAGCAGAACGTTTCTTTTTGGCTTGAATGGTTCTTTCTAAGTCACATGGCCTTCCTCTTTTACTTGGAATTTTATTTTCTTGGTTGCACAAACAATGAGCAATTTCAGCACAAAGTTTTGTTAAGGGTAAATATTTCTCCCCAATTTTTCTCTACAATATCCACGAATTTATTATAGTCATGTCTACTAGGAGATAAAATCGCATATACCATTTTTTGGGCGCAATCTTATTATATAGCGCTCAATCGGCCCGTCAAGTATGCCACCCATATATCGGTTACACTCTTTCACAAGATTGGGTCATAAAATATCGATATGTTTCTTTTCTTTTTTGTCAAATCACTTTACCTGTGAGAATGGTAACTCTTCAGTGAAGGACGATAAAAATTTCACTACTTTATTGTCCTTCCAAACAACAGTTGAAACTTCTATTCCCCCAATGTTATCTACAAACTCTTCTGAAGTCTTCTCATTGTATCTTTGTCATTCAAGATTTTGCAGTTCGGAATTCTTGTCCTTCTCACAGTTCCAAGGCAAATAATTCCAACTTTGGCTAAATAAACAGCTAATGGAATTGAGGTATAGAAATTATCAAAAAAAAGTATATTCTGTAATTCTGGTCATGAGGTATATTTCTGCATAAACTTATGACAATATTGGCACTCGAATCTAAATCGGGCTCTTCTGGTTTTCTATACTTAGGGCTGTTTTCATCACCAGTAAAAATTTCAAATTTATAGGAAAATCCATCTGTTCCACAAAGCACATATAGTTTGTATCCCCATTTCTGAGGTTTCATTGGTAGATATTGTTTTATGTAATGCCTACTTTTTGTTGCACATAATTGTTCATCAACACATAAAGATTTTTGTAGTGGAATAGATTGAAACCTATCATTTAATTTATTTATTACAGGACGTAATTTATGCAACCTGTCATGATCCGGATGATCTCTTGGCTTCATCTTTGTATTATCATTAAAATGAAGATAACGCCTAATTTTAACAAATTTATTATAACTCATGGTTTCTCTAATATTGTCAAAACCTAGTTAGGATAACCAGTAACTCCTTATATAGGGAAATGAAACAAAGTCATATAAATACAAATGCCAATATATTGGCTCGGTTATATCAGTAAGTCACCAGTAGACTTAGGTGCACAGAAAATAAATTAGATTCACTTACTATTATTGACATGAGCTCTTTCTCAAAGAAATACCTGAAGAGGGCCAAGGGAGTACTTAAATTCTCAATATTTGCTGGTAAACTTGAATCCCCATTAAATTTGAAAGCATCTTCAGTGATATTCAAATTTCTCTTTCACCATAAAATATCTTTCAATTACTTCGCTTCTTTCTTGCGGTCACTTATTTCCTCAAAATTCTCTAGTTCTTCAGCTTGATTTTCTTCCTCTACTAGCTCTTCTTTATATCTTTGAACTTCTTCTTCTTCAGTCTCTCTGATACTAGTCATTTTGATTTTCAAGCAATAAACTATCATCGAATTCGATAGGCATATTCAATATAGATTTCGTCTTTTCTTGATCCATAACTAATTCTTCATCATCACTATCATCTTCGTTGTCAAAATCGTTTTCACTTTCTGATAAATTTGCAATTATATCTTCCAACTGCTTTGGTGTATAATATATCTTCAAATTATTGGCCATTAAAGAAATAATATTATCTAAAATATAAATGTTCCAGTCAAGCATAATGTATCAGAAATGATACATCTCTTTTTGTACGATGATTTTTCTTCCAAATCATATTTGCATCGTTGAAATAAAGCTTCAATTAAATATTTTGACTCTTATTGGTATTTATTTTGTTATAATAACGTATTTTTGCAATATCTTTTATCATGTAGTTAGCAGCACTCAACATACAGTCATGCATCAAGTAAACATAACCAAACTGCAGACACCCGCTTTACTAGGAACGCTGGTATAGATGGAGTAATAAACATAATTAATCATTGGGTGTATTAAAAGTCTTGTAATAGAAAAATATTGGTCAGTGAATTATATTTTCGCTTTTTAATATAGACCTATCAGATCTGCTACATTGCGCAGTGTAGGGTTAAAAATGAGTCTATCATGCCAAACCCTATCGAACGCTTTCGAAATGTCGAGAAATACTGCGGAGGCGCCGCGTCTTATCGAGAAGCTCTCAGCGATGAATTCAATCACCCTAGAAAGCTGACCGAATTTTGAAACAAATCTACAATATCATTCCTATTATCAACTGTTCCGTCATTAACTTTCATAATTGTCGGAATTTCATTTTCTTTCCTGGTATTTCGAGCAAATTGCCAAAATCTCAGATTGTTTTAAATATTTTCCAAATAAGTTTTTGCAGACTGATCTAATATTGAAAAATAATTTGTCATTCTCATTAATATCAGATTTTTTTAAAATTTACGTGTGTAAGCTTCTTTCGATGTATTTTGGATCTCATCATCGTAATGCAGTTGAAGACAGGGAAACGGTATTTTACTTTGGAGTTTTTAACTCTCCAGGTACACATAAAGGTGCCATCTATTGTCTAATCATTGCACTAGATCCCCCTTTGGGTGGTTAATCACCGACAAATCCTAGGGAACTGTCAACAGGGGGAATTATAACAATAATAATGAAAACAATAATTATTCTTTCCTATTGTTATAGTTTTAAATGGGTTATATCAATTCATTAATTGATAAAAGCGTCTGCGAAGAATGCTCTAAGTTCTTTTGCCTGCTCCCCGAAATATCTCATACATGCTCAGTAGGCGTAAGATTAGAAGATCGGAGTGTCCTTAGCAAGATATTAACATTATGCACCGTAAATATGTCTTTAGAAACTTATGCAATATGGGGATGTGCATTGTCTTGCTGTAAAAGTGGGTATTCCAACTACTAAAGAAACGGAAGAATATCGTATTCTATCACTTCATCTACACACTGATGAGCGTTTATATTGCCCCGGAAGAATACTTAATGATACCTACTAAATTATAGAACAAAATATGAGTAATTCTAAAAATTTTAAGAAAACATACTGAAAATTCTAGAAAACTAGAGCTAATATTGCCCGTAGATTCTAAAACAAGCTCTTACTTCTTTCTCAACCTTCTTTTGCTTTAATTAAGTAGTAGGCAAAAAATGCTAACAAAATCTAGAAATCAACAATGAACATTTCTAAAAAATTAGAAGATAAGATTCATGACAATTGTGATGAAAGAAATTTTGCTGAAAAAATCTAAAAGTCTCGACAAAAATTATAAAAATGTAGATATAAATATGATATATAATATATTTATAATCCTAGAAATCAGAAATGAAAACTTCTGGAAAACTCCAAAACCGCCAACCAAAATATGACGGAATAAATGCTAGAAACTCCTTGAAAAAAAAATTCTTGGTAGAGTATTAAAGGAAAATTGCTGATGAAACCTAAAACTATTGAAAAAATAATTGTATAAATATATAAAAAATATTATAAAAATTCTAGAACTCGCGAATAAAATTTTAGATTCAACGTGAAAAGTGATTATAGTAATTGTTTTTGCAGAAAATAAAAAATACATGTCTTCTGATATGATTAGGTAGTTTTGAGGCAAATATTCTTACTGGAAACTTTTCAGAATTTTTTAAAGGATGAAAAGTAAATTTCCTTTTTCCAAGATTTAATTTTTTAAGCGTTGTTATTTAGTTTTCAACTGGATTAAATTAATTGTTTTTGCAGAAATTCAAAAATACACGTCTTCTGATATGATTAGGTAATTTTGAGGCAAATATATCCACTGGAATTTCTTAAATGTAGAAATGCAAATTTTCCCTTTCCAAGATTTAATTTTTAAGAGTTGTCATTTTGTTTTCAGCTAGATTATATCAATTGTTTTTACAGAAAGGCAAAAATACATGTCTTCTAATATGATTAGGTAATTTTAAGGCAAATATTTCTACTGAAAACTTTTTCAGAATTTTTTAAATGATGAAAAGTAGATTTCCTTTTTTCAAGATTTAATTTTTAAGCGTCGTCATTTTGTGTTCAGCTAGATTATAGCAATTATTTTTGCAGAAAATCAAAAATACATATCTTCTGATATGATTAGGTAGTTTTGAAGCAAATATTTCCACTGGAATTTTTTTCAGAATTTTTTAAATGTAGAAATGCAAATTTTCCTTTTTAAGATTTAATTTTTAAGCGTTTTCATTTTCTTTCCTGCTGGATTATATGAATTATTTTTACAGAAAATCAAAAATACATATCTTATGATACGATTAGGTAATTTTGAAGCAAACATTTCCGCTGAAAACTTTTTCCTAATTTTTTAAACGATGAAATGTAAATTTCCTTCTTTCAAGATTTAAATTTTAAGCCTCGCCATATTGTTTTTAGCTGGATTATAACAATTGTTTTTATAGAAAATATAAAATGCATGTCTTTTGATATGATTAGGTAATTTTGAGGCAAATATTTTTACTGGAAACATTTTTAGAAGTTTTTAAATGTTGATGTGCAAATTTCCTTATTCCAAGATTTATTTTTAAGCGTTGTCATTTCGTTTTCAGCTAGATTATATCAATTGTTTTTAAAGAAAATCAAAAACACTTGTCTTATGATATGATTAGATAATTTTGAGGTTAATATTTCTACTGAAATTTTTTTGCAGAATTTTTTAAACGATGAAATGTAAATTTCCTTTTTTTAAGATTTATTTTTAAGCGTTGTCATTTCGTTTTCAGCTAGATTATATCAATTGTTTTTAAAGAAAATCAAAAACACTTGTCTTATGATATGATTAGATAATTTTGAGGCAAATATTTCTACTAGAAATATTTTTCAGAATTTTTTAAATGTAGAAATGCAAATTTCCTTTTTCAAGATTTAAATTTTAAGCGTTGTCATTTTGTTTTCAGCTAGATTATATCAATTGTTTTTACAGAAAGTCAAAAATACATGTCTGATATGATTAGGTAATTTTAAGGCAAATATTTCCAATGAAACCTTTTCAGAATTTTTTAAAGGATGAAATGTAAATTTCCTTTTTTGAAGATTTGATTTTTAAGCGTTGCCATATTGTTTTAAGCTGGATTATAGCAATTGTTTTTGTAGAAAATATAAAATTCATATCTTCTGATATGATTAGCTCATTTTGAGGCAAATATTTCCACTGAAAACTTTTTCATAATATTTTAAACGATGAAATGTAAATTTCCTTTTTCCAAGATTTAATTTTTAAGCGTTTGCATTTTGTTTTCAGCTGGATTATATCAATTATTTTTACAGAAAATCAAAAATGCATGTCTTCTTATATGATTAGGTAATTTTGAGGCGAATATTTCCACTGAAAATTGTTTCAAAATTTTTTAAACGATGAAATGCAAAATTTGTTTTTTCAAGATTTAATTTTTAAGCGTCGTCATTTCGTTTTCAGCTAGATTATAGCAATTGTTTTGACAGAAAATCAAAAATTCATGTCTTTTAATTTTATTAGGTAGTTTTGAGGCAAATATTTCCCCTAGAAACTTAACTTTTTCAGAATTTTTTAAACGATGAGATGTAAATATCCTTTTTTCAAGATTTAATTTTTAAGGCTCGCCATATTGTTTTCAGCTGGATTATAACAATTGTTTTTGTAGAAAATATAAAATACATGTCTTTTGATATGATTAGGTAATTTTGAGGTAAATATTTCCACTGGAAACATTTTTAGAAGTTTTTAAATGTTGATATGCAAATTTCCTTATTCCAAGATTTATTTTTTAAGAGTTGTCATTTCGTTTTCAGCAAATTTTTTTGCAGAATTTTTTAAACGATGAAATGTAAATTTCCTTTTTTTAAGATTTAAATTTTAAGCGTTATTTTTTTGTTTTCAACTAAATTATATTAATTGTTTTTACAGAAAATCAAAAATACATGTCTTCTTATATGATTAGGTAATTTTGAGGCAACTATTTCCACTGGAAACTTTTTCAGAATTTTTTAAACGATGAAAATCTAAAAATCTAAAGGACTATAAATCTGAAATTAATCTAAAAAAAAACATGACAGAAAATTGTTAAAACAAATAAATTGTAAAATTTTCAAATAGAATATTTAAAATGTAAAGGAAACAAATACTACAAAATTCAAGAAATTGGGAAAACTTTATAGGAAATTCTAGAAACTAGGCAAGCAAATTGTGAAATATTATTCAAAATTATACAAATTTCTAGAAGATTAGAAGCAAAATTCTAGAAGTTCAAAGAAGAAATTGTTGGGAAATTCTATAAACCATACGAGAAAATTGTTGAATATTATAGCAAAATTATAGAATTTTGATGGAGAAATTCTAGAAACCAGGCACACAACTGTTGAAATATTATCGAAAAAAGCTAGACAATTATATAATACTTGAACAAATACAAAGAAAAAAATAAACACGTTAGAATTCACTTTCTTCACAATTTATTTTGTATTCACTAGATGTACATTTCGAGCACTAAGTGCTCATTATCAATAGCTAACTTAGTTAGTTAATACAAACTAAATTGTGAAGAAAGTGAATTATAACGTATTTTATTAATTTAATTGTGTTCTTCAATTTACATACAATTAATATATGTATTATATAAAATTAAACAGCTCTTAAGTCGACTTTTAAGGATTATAATTAAATTTTTCAACTGCTTTGAAACTCGTCTTTACTTGAAAGGACTGTTACCCACTTTAGATATGTACTTCTTTCCATCAGTCACCATTTTAGCTTTTAAACAATGATAATAGTGTAAATATTTTTCTTGAGTAAATAGAGAAAATGATTATAAGTCAAAATGATACCATTAAGGTTCCTTCGTACCTTTTATGGTTTTCCTCGAAAGATAAAACTCAAGTTACTACACTGATGAGATCCAAATGAGATTGAATCCGGTCTGTGACTATTGTTGACGTGGAACAATAATAAAAGTGTTTGTTTGCGTTAAATTTTCTGCAACTGACATTATAACGGAAATATAAATATTGAAGTGCTTTGAAACGCTTAAGACCATTTTTGAAATGTATCTGTGTATTTGTCCTCCCATTTGGTCAAAACTTTTTAATTTATTCCTAATACAAAGAGTTTAAATTGTTCACCGAAAATGGGTAAAATCAATACATTTTTAATAATCTTTCTAATTATTGAAAAAAAATAATAACGCATCTAATTCGAGGAACACAAGCATGCCATATTTTAAAACTTCTACTAGAAACGATTGTAGAAAGACATAGCCTATATCAAAAAGTGTCTAGAAGCTTTGATCATTTAGTATATCTTTGAAACAAACCATCCAGTTATCTAAGGTATTTGATCGTATTCAACATCATATTTTGTAAGTTAATTATCTGATTGCATCGAATCTTAATATTGATCATTACAAATCATTCCTCTCCGAACAATTGAAAATTTAAACAAGCAGTTCTAAATTTAAATCAAGATTAATAATGTATGTAAATTAGTGTTTTATAAAAATATTTCTATAATAAAAAATGTATATAATTATACCGTAATAAATTTATAATAATAATAATATTTGCACTGTAATAAAAAGGGACATTAAGGTTGAATAATTTAATCTCTCGTTTATATCGTTTCCGGTAATAATTTCCGGGTCCTTTGAACGTTAATTAACTTTCCAACACACCAAAGGAAGGTTCAATGTTACTTTGAGACGTTGATATTAGCGTGAGTGTACTGCGCAGAAATCGATTAAAGTTAATTATGTTTCGTAGAGACACTACATATATAAAGGTACCATCTATTGTCTGAGCGTTCTTATGAGTGAGCAACTTCCAACAAATAATGGGGGACTATCATCAATGATTATGTAAACATTAAATTATTTTTCCCTGTCAAAAAAAAACTACGCACCGGTTTCAATCTATTTTGGATCTCATCAGCATTGCGTAGCTAGTTGGTAATATCTTGACTCACGGTTAACCTGGAGACTTAAAAGCTTCCAATTGGAATTCCGTTTTCCTGTCTTTAACTGCGCTACGCTGGTAAGACGCAAAATAGATCGAAACTGATCCGTAGCTGTTGTTGATAGAGAATAATAACCTAATATTCGAATTAAAATATTTGTAGTTTGACAATGATAAGCTAAAGTTTTTGAAACTGTAGTCATGAAAATAAATAACCTAGAAATTTATTTATCTAATTTGAATTATCCAGAATGTCAAGGGCAATATCTCTTCCAGTTTTTAGAATCATCCATTTGTTTGTATTTAATATCATTATAAACCTGGCCTCTACAGTTTACATTCAAGAGAATTGTAAGAAAATTCTAGAAAATTTTAAGAATTCTGAAAGAAAAGCTGCTAAAAAATTTAAAAATAAAATAAACTGTGGCAAATTTTGTAAATATTTTTGGACTAGAATTGAATTTCTGAAGAAAAAATGAATATTTTAGAAATATTTAAAGAAAATTCATGATATCTTGATTATCCAGTATTTTTGGGCATTTTCTATTCAAGTTTTTAGAATCATCTATTTGTTTGTATTTAATATAGTTATAAAATAAATAAAAAAATTAATATTTAATAACAAAAGTCCATATGTAGAGGCCAGGTTACATTCAAGAGAATTGTAAGAACATTCTAGAAAATTTTAGAATTCTGAAAGAAAAGTTGCTAGAAAATTTAGAAATAAAATAAACTGTGGAAAATTTTGCACACATTGTTGGAGTTGTTTTGAAATCCTGAAAGAAAAATGTAAAAATATTCTAGAATACTTTAAAGAAAATTTAGGATGTCTTGAAGAAATGTTTCTGGAAAACTCCAATGAGTATAATTTGAATCCTTTGAAAGTAAATTACTAAAAAACTCTGAAACTTTTGAATATCATAGAAATTCTGGAAAGGAAAACTGGAAATTTGTTAAAACCAAGCAGGAGATATTATAAAATTGAAAAACATGTTTTGTAATTTGGATAAAACAAATTTGAAACTCTATAAATCTGTATTAGAAAGTTGTATAATATTCCGAAAAATTTAAGCAAGAAACATAAAGAAGCATTAAAGAAAAATTCAAAGACGTTCAGATAATGCCTGAAAACGTTTATCTTGTTCTTCTTCTTTAAGTGCCATGCTCTCTAGGGAACTTTGGCGACTGCCATGTTTGTAATTGTTCTAAAGTAATATCGATGCTGCGCCACGTAATGGGAATCATTAGCATTCAAAATAGGTGCTTGTATTGTTGACGAGATGAAATTGCTTCAATTTTTTTACCTTAAAATTAAAAATAAAACTATTAGAAATTTTTTTGGACAGCTTGAAGCTACCATTTTGGCAAATATATGTCCAGTATTAATTTAGGTACTATGTAAAGAAATAGATAACAAAAAATGTGTAAAATCCGCATATATTTGACGACGATGAAAGGAATGAAAACGATCGCGATAAATGAGCATTAAGCATTAAATCTTTTAGGACACGCAGCAAGAAATCTTTAACGAAACATATAAGAAGAATGTGGAAAGATGTTAAAAAGTTCTACAGATTTGTAAAACAATCTGCTAGGAAGCGTTGGTAATGCAAAATTAATAAATGCTAAAACTCTTTATAAAAATTGTTGTAAAGAATACTTGATAAAAGCTACTTAAACATTCTAAAAACCTAGAAAAAATACTTCAAATCTAGGAAAAAATACTATTCGGAAATTCAATTTAGTGATTGCAAAAAATTGAAAAAAAAATCCTGGAAGATACTAAAATTTTAAAGATAGTTATTATCAAGTTGGAACTTCAATTGGAAAGGTTGGAAGAAATAATAATAATAATAATTAGCATTTATTATCCAACAGTTTACTTCAATTGCAAAGTAGGAACAACAATGATAACTAGAAGACAAAACTTATTAAAAAATCCTGGAAGATACAAACATTTTAAAGATAGTTATTATCAAGTTGGAACTTCAATTGGAAAGGTTGGATGAAATAATAATAATAAGCATTTATTATCAGGAACTTTAAATGAAAATACACTTCGTTGATATCACACACAGGATTTATTACGTGACTATAGTTTCAACCTTTAAAAGGCCATTATCAAACGTTCAATGAAGTGTATTTTCATTTAAAGTTCCTGATTCAAGATGTATTACAAAGTGATGGCTTCAAGCATTAAACATATTTGTTATCCAACAGTTTACTTCAATTGCAAAGTAGGAACAACAATGATAACTAGAAAGCCAAAACTTAAAGAACTTTAACGAGAAATTTCAAGAAAATTATAATAAAATACTAGAAAATTCAAGAATTTTTAAGACAAACTGGTAAAAAATTCTGTAAATCTGATACCTCTCGAAATTTATAGCATTTGGAAATACATTTCTAGAAATTTTCAATCAGCAAAAGTTAAAATAATATTGGGAGATATAACTCAGTAAATGCAAAATTTTGAAATAAGTTGATATAAGCAACTTATTATCAACTAAGAATAACAAAAATTACTAGAAATCACTAAGAACATTTAAAGAACTACAATAAGAAAATTCAAGAAAATCATTATAAAATGCTAGAAGTTAAAAGAATTTTGAAAAAAAAAAACTAGTAGAAAATGCTAAAGCTCAGAAATGGCTTTAAAATTTCTAGAGATTCCTAGCTTTTAAAAAACCTACTATTTTATAGCAAATGCTCTTGTACTTTCTAGATAAATCTTCCAGACTTTTGGAATTATTCAGATATCTTTAAAACATTTTAGTATTTTAGAGTAGATTTTAGAATATTCTTTGAGAGTTTGAGAATTTTCCATTTTTTATTTCTTTATGGTATCAGAATTTTAAGCCAACGGCATTCAGATTTCTAGAATTTTCCATCCTTCTTTAAAACATTCTAGTTTTTACAGTTTCTACTTTTTAGAATAATATTCGAGAGTTCTTTAACTTTCAAGCAATATCTCTTCTATATATTTACTTTAGTTCATCATAGTGGTAGTAGTAGTAGTGTTTGGCTATCGTCCACGTGGTCCTTCGGCGGTGATATTTGTGTATTTGTGTGTGTAAACGAGCTTTTTACTTTGAAAGATTGTTCATCGTATTTTCTTTTATTTTTTGTGTCTTCCTCCTATGTATTAACAAAATTTCTATAGTCTGTTCGTTGGATCTTCCGTCGTACGTCACAAACTATCGCATCAAAAAACGACGAAAATTTTACAGTGCGTTCTTTTTCTAACGCATTTGGTTTACTTTATCAGACTAAATGTTTTTGTGTCGTTTCTCTAAGCGATATTCTGTGACGTAGGACGGAAGATCCAACGGATGGACTATAGTATTTTCATCAATTAGTTAATAAGTTTTTAAAAAATTTTCAGAAATTTACTTTCGAAAATAATGTTTTTCTTGAGATTTCTAGTAAACTTCAAAACATTCACCCTTAAAATTTTACAATAAATAATTTATTACGTACAGACACACACACACTAATCCAATTATATTAAATATCATTACAGCTGAATAAAAACCTCTCGTAACTCGTTTAATTATAATCATTCAATTAAGAAATGCTGAAATTATTAAAATATTTTTAATGCGCGCGGACCCGAAATTGGGAAACTGGTAATTAACGTATTTAATTTAGGTTGGTATTTTACGTGCCCGTGAATTTAAACGAGTCTTCAAACCGAATTGGATGGCCGCTTTTGTGCATTTTAATTAGGCCGGGCTCGTTAATGGATTCAAGTGATTCGGTAATTCCCTTGTAAAATGTAAAATTTACGGGACACATTCTAAATCTGTGACCGCGACGTTTTCCCCTTAAATGTTTTCGGTTTACAGGTTTACGTGTACTTTTAGAAGTGTTTCCTTTCATCTCGGAATTTATGAAAATGCGAGGTGAAAATATAATAAACGGTAAACTCAGACATCAATATTTAATGTAAGTATTAATTAAACCAACTGTGTTCTTTTAATATTTTAAAATTTACCTTAGAGGTAATTTAAAAAATACGAATTATTTCCTTCTAATGTAATCACAGCCCTAACTTTATTTTCTTAAACAATATAAACACTCGTATAAACAGGATAATCAATTTAAGCGAGACGTAACTTTGCACACAGACAGTTAATATACCGAACTGAACATGTTAGCACACATCCAGCGGCTACTCTTTTTGCCAGCGTGCCGCACAGGTACTACTTTCCAGATATCCCTTGTATTTATTATGTCGGTTTAATTGTTTTTTCTATATTATTAAAATTATAATCATCACCTATTCAAGGTTTATTCGTGCCAATTTGTGTTAACGAATCATTTGCGTTAATTGAAAATTCTTCGATGTTACAAGTGGTGAGCGACGGTGTCAGAGCGCATTCCTGCAGGTACCTAGCCACCATTTGACATACCTTTTCCTTGAAAGGATTTTAAGGTGATCGAGTTTACCCCACAGGAAAAGTTCCATAGGGCTTAAATCAAGACTGAGTGAAAACCAATTTAATCACACTAAACTAAACTAAACTTCTTTTGAAGATCAATTTGCAAAGGAAATTTCCACAAACTCGTGACAGAGATGTGTTGGACGTGTATGACGTTGCTCCGTCCTGTTGAAACCATATTCTTTGATTATAGCCTAGAAAGTTTGGCAATTTGTAAGGCACCAAGAAGTTGTTCAATATCTCCACATAACGCTCTGAATAGAAATATAAAACTCTCTTTTGGGAATAACAGAAAGACGTTTAACTTTTTTATACAAAAAAATTAAACGTCTTTCTGTTATTCATTAAAAATGCACTATGAAGTGAACGCCTCCAAAATTCAAGATATCTCTTTTAGGATACTGACCATTACAAGTTGAAATTCAGCGGAGGCAATTTTAGGCTCGAAAGGCATAATTAAAAATTCCGTTTTTCGTTTTTAAAGGTATCTCAAGGATGTCTTAATCAATTTCTGTTTGATTAAAGTCCAATGCTAGATCAAGAGTTGTAAAATATTGGCACCTATCTAATTTGTCTAAAAGATCATTTATGTTTGCTATTTAGGGGATAACGGTCACCAATTGTTTGTCATTAAGTTTATAATAATCAATACTGAAGCGCCATTTTTACTGGTCCGATGAATCAAGTTTTTTGCGATTAACGGAGATTTCGATGGTGTTACGTATGGGGGTTAAAACTTATGGTAAAGGTGATGAGATATGCTTGTTGTATTGAGCGGATTACCAAGTAAGGGGTAGTCGTTGGGCGTCGTCGCGTTTATTAAGATTATCTGAATGTTTTTTTTATTTCGACAATAATCCTTTTGTTGAAATGATCTAATACTGCGTTGGAAGTCGTCGAAATTTGTCTTGTTTTCCGTGGATTAAAAAGCTGGCCAGAGATGAGGAACCCTCCTCATCTCTTTCCTCTTTGTGAAGTGGTCTAATACTGCGATGGAAGTCATGTCGTCGACTTCAATCGCAGTATATTTACCGGTAGAAAATTGTCAGAAAAACTGATGAACTAATTTTCTAGTAATGTCTGAAGAGATATTGCTGCTTTAAAATTCTAGAAATTTTTTAAGAAAGCCGGTAAATTTTATAAACCTGCAATTCATGAGATTGCTAAAAAAGAAGTAAATGTTGAAAATAATGTATGAAGGGATGTTGAGCTAATTTAAATTTCTAGAAGAGGTAGTAAATATTCTATTTTGAACTCTCGAAGATTATTCTAAAAACCTGAAACCTCTAAAATAATAGATCATTTTGGAGCTATAAAATTTTAAAAAAACTGGCGTTAGAAAATTCTCAGAAAAATGGAAGATAAATGGATAAACTTTAAAAAAACTGGCGTTAGAAAATTCTCAGAAAAATGGAAGATAAATGGATAAACTAATTTTCTAGCAATATCTGAAAAAGATATTGCTGCTTTATATTACTAGAAATATTTTAAGAAAACCGGAAATTTTTATTAGATTGTTGAAAAAATAATATAAAGAAGTAAATTATGGAAAATTTTCGATTTTATGAAAAAATGTTTAAATCTAAATTTCTGGAAGAGGTAGTAAATATTCTATTTTAGTACCCTTGAAGATTATTTTAAAAACCTGAAGGTAAGCTGCTCTAAAAAAGTAGAATATTTTGGAGCTATAAAATTCAAAAAAATCTGGAAACCATTGCTGAGAAATTGAAAAGAAAGTAATAATAGTAAACTATTTATGATTTTCAACTTTTTATTTTACGAAACAATTTTAGTGAGTAAAATGGAACAAAAACTGATAAACTAATTTTCTGGTAATATCTGAAAGAGATATTGTTGCCCTAAAATACTAGAAAATTTTGAAGAAAGACGGAAATTTTTATAAACCTGGAAGTATATCATGAAAAATTTTCGAATAATGTATGAAGAAATGTTAAACTAATCTATATTTTTGGAAAAGGTAGTAAATATTCCATATTAGAACTCTCCAAGATTTTTCTAAAATTCTGAAGAGACACCGCTCTAAAATACTAGAGTATTTTGGAGCCATAAAATTGCAAAAATCTGGCATTCTCGAGAAATAGATACACTAATTTTCTAGCAATATCTGAAAAAAATATTTGCTTTAAAATACTATAAGAGTTTTAAAAAAGCCGGATTTTTTTGGAATTCATGAGATTTCTGAGGTAATAATATAAAGAAATAAATGATGAAACATTTTTTAATAATATATGAAGACATAAAAATGTATTAAGGTCCTTTACGTTGTAGAAGATTAACTAATAATTAGAAAAAAAAATACGAAAATATTTCGAAATAATAATCATTTGTTGTAGGTTTACGAAATGTTTTCGTGTTTTTTTTCTAATTATATGAAGACATGTAGAATTAATCTAAATTTCTGGAAGAGGTAGTAAATATTTTATTTTAGAACTCTTGAAGATTATTCTAAAAATCTGAAGAGAAGCTGCTCTAAAATACTAAAATATTTTGGAGCTATAAAATTAAAAATATTTGGAAACCATTGCTGAAAAATTGAAAACAAAGTGATACAACTACTTAAATATTAGCTAGAGATAATCATAAAAATTTATATTTTTAAAACTTATTCTAAAATCTAGAATAGAAATTTCTCAAAAATACTAGAATTCTGGAAAGAATGTTAGAAAGTCATTGCTAGAAAGTTTTGATCATATAAAGAATCTAACGCTGGGATATTATAAAATCCAGAAGAGAAATTACTGAAAAGTACTAGAATTTTGTAATGAATGTTGGAAAGTTCGTAAAATCTAAAAACCATTGCTAGAAATTTCGAATCATATAAAGAATCTAACGCTGAAATATGCTAAAATCTAGAAGAGAAATTGTTAAAAAGTATTAGAATTTTGTAAAGACTGTTGAAAAGTTCTTTAAATCTAAAAATCATTGTTAGGAAGGTCTGAGAATATCAAAAATCTAATGCTGGAATATTCTCACAAAAAAAAATGGAATAAAAATGAACTAATCTAAATGTTTGGAACATATATTCATAGAATAGTTTAGAACTTTTGAAGAGAAAGTGCTAAAAAAAGTTGAAAAGTTGTAGAAATCCGGAAAACGTTGTTAAAGTTAAGAAATTAAAGGCGTAAAATTATATGAAACTGTTAAACATGCTTTGAAGTAATATAAATATCTTGAAGAGAAATTTTTTAGATAGTTCGAAGAATTACCTAAAAAAAGTAGATGACACATTTTTAACAAAGGCTAAATTTAAATATCTTGTAAATTCTAAAAACAATGAAGCTATTGCTGTGAAAATTCTATAAAATATACAATTAAACGGTGAAATATTTTCTAGAAATTGAAATTAATAAACATTTCTGGAAGAGATATTGCTAAAAGTTTCAAGTACTTTTGAAGAATGTTCTAAAAAATTGCTCTGAAAAAATGAAAGGTGGAAAACTCTACAATACTATAAGATAATGCTCGAAAATTACAATATTGTAAAGAAATTATCAATGAAAATATGAAAGAAAATGTAATGAGCTAATCTAAATATTTGGAAGAGTTGTTGCTAGAAAATTTTAAAACTCTCAACGGTCATTCTAAAGTTTGGAAAAAAAAATTAATGTCTTGTAAATTCTAAGAATAATGAAGCTATTGCTGTAAAAATTCTATGAAATATACAATTGAACGGTAAAATATTCTCTAAAAATTGAAACTAATAAAAATTTCTGCTAAAATTTTCAAATATTTTTGAAAAATTTTCTATTAATTTGCTCTAGAAAAATGAAAGGTGGAAAACTTTACAATGCTGGAAAATTTCGATAATGTAAAGATATTAACGGTGAAATATGGAGGGAAATGTGATGAACTAATATAAATATTAGGAAGAGATATTGCCAGAAAATTTTTAAACTCTTAAGGGTTATTCTAAAGCATGGAAAAACAAAAATTTGAAGAATGCTGCAAATTTTAAGAAAACTGTAAAATATTGCTAACAAAAAATAATATAAGCAATTGAACGCTAGGAACTTCTTGAAACAAGGATGAGAAAATGATGAAATGATTTGGATATCAGAAATACACCTTTCTAAAAAAGAGGGATTGTCCAGATTTTTTAAGAATGTTGGAAAGTTCTTAAGATGCTACTACTATATTTGGATAATATGCATAATTAAACATAAAAATTGGTATTCTAAAATTTTGAAGAATGCTGGAATACTCTAGAATGCTGTAAGCTAATGCTGGAAAATTCCGATAATGCAAAGAAATTAACGATGAAAATATGGAAGAAAAATTGATGTACTAATTTAATATTAAGAAGATATATTGCTAGAAAATTTAAAAACTCTTAAAGGTCATTCTAAAGTCTGATAGAGAAATTGCTCTAAAATAACAGAATTTTTGAAGAATCCTGCAAATTTTAAGAAACCTGGAATATACTGCTAACAAAAAATGTAGTTGAAAGAAATCTGTAGAAATCTGGAAACCATTGGTGAAAACTTTTGTTACGGTTAAGAATAAATAAACAAATAGCGGATATTTTATTAAATGTTTAACATTCTTTGAAATAATCTAAATGTCTGGAAGAGAAAAATTTAGATCGTTCGAAGAATATTCTGAAAATAGCACAAATCTTTCAAAAAGGCCAAAATATTTTTAATATCTTATAAATTCTAAAAATAATCAAGCTATTGCTGTAAAAATTTGATAATATATAAAATTGGAAAATTTGGACAAAACTCTTAAAATTTTCTGGAAGAGATATTTCTAAAAATTTCAAGTACTTTTGAAGAATGTTCTAAAATTTATGCTAAAATAAATTAAGGCTGGAAAGCTCTACAATACTATAAGCTATTGCTAGAAAATTTCGATGTAAAGAATGAACGATGAAAATATAGAAGAAAATTTGATGAACTAAACTAATTTAAATTATTGGTTTTTGAGTTACGTGAAGAGAAATTTCAATTAATAAAACACGTTAAAATTCACTTTCTTCACAATTTATTTTGTATTCACTAGATGTACATTTCATTTAATGAACACTTAGTGCTCGAAATGTACATCTAGTGAATACAAAATAAATTGTGAAGAAAGTAAATTTTAACGTGTTTTAATTATTTGGAAGATATATTATTAAGAAATTTTAAAACTCTTAAAGGTCATTTTAAAGTCTGGAAAAGAAATTGCTCTAAAATACCAGAATTTTTGAAAAATTCTGCAAAATTTAAGAAATTTGGAAAATATTTCTAATAAAAAATAATATAAGCAATTGGAACGCTAGGAACTTTTTGAAACAAGGACGAGAAAATGATGAAATAATTTGAATATCAGAAATACACCTTTCTAAAAAAGAGGGATAGTCCAAAAATACCAGATTTTTTAAGAATGTTGAAAAGTTATTAAGATTTAAAAGCAATTACTAAGAAATTTTGGTAATATAAAGAATTAGACGCGGAAGAATTCTCGCAAAAATTGAAAAAAACTAATCTAAATATTTAGAAAGGATTGCTACTGGATTTTGAAACTCGAAGAATAAAAACTAATAAAAAAGTGCTATAAAAACTTTGTGAAAAGAGATGATGGATCATATAATTCTGAAAACCATTTGTGCAAGTCTTATTAAAGTAAAGTAAAGAAACCGAGGAAAATTCTAGAAAAAAAGGTAATATGTTTTAAACTAATCTGAAATAATTTTAAATCATATACTAACAAAAACAGGAAGACAATTTTTTTTCAAATTATATGTTTTGAAAAAAAGCCGAAAATTCTTAAACTATAGAAGCTATTGTTGGAAAAATACCATAATATACAAAATTACGGTAAAAAATACATTAAAATAATTAACCAACCAAAATTTCTGGAAGAGATTATGTTAGATAATGTAAGTACTTACAAATAATTTTCTGAAAACTTAAAGAGAAGTTGATTTAAAATACTAATATATTTATTTTGAAAGCTGGAAAATTTTAGAATACTGCAAGCAAATGCAGAGAAATTCCGATATTGTAAAGAAATAAACGGTAGAAATATGATAAGCTAATCTAACAAATATCTCTAAATAATAACCATTTTATAGATACGAATAATTTTAAAATTCCATATTTAGGTAATAAACGACTCGATTTAAATCTCTGAGAGGTCCCAGAAATAAACAGGGTAATAAAAGCTGGAAAAAGCCTCGTCAACGACAACGAGGTGATTTGGAATTCCCGACCTTAAAATCCCATATTACCTGATAATATATAAACTTGCCAGTTTCCTTTGTAACTCACTCTTGATAATGCTTTAAAGAGCGAAACTAGTCGAGGAAATATAGAAAAGTTGTGAAACCAAGTGTAATTTAATTTAAACTTCCATCAGTAATAATCTGGAGAGATAATTGCAAGAATATGTTGACACTTTCAAAGATTATCTAAAATGCTAGAATATTTTGGAGTTGTAAAATTCAAATAATCTAGAAACCTTTGCTAAGAAACTATTATAACACAAAGAATTAAACGGTACAAAATGCCTAAACTAAAAGAAAAATTATGAAATTAACTAAGTATCAAGTAGAGAAAAATTTTAGAACTATCAAAACTAAATCTAAAAACTAGAAAAGGAAGTTCTTAAATAACTAGAATTTTTCAATATTGTTGGAAAATTGCTAGGAAATTCTAATAATATAAAGAATTTAACTGTAGAATATTTCCAAAAAAGTGGAAGAAAAATTGTGAACTAATCTAAATATTTGGGAGAGTTATTATTTCTAGAAAATTTCTGAAGAGTAAGTGCTATAACAACTAGTGTTTTTAAAAAAACGCTGAGGAATTATAGGAATCTGAAAACAATTGCTGGAAAATTCTGATAAAGTAGATAATTAAATGGCGGAAAACTGTATTCTTCTTCTGGAAAAAATATCTTTTCCAGGTATTAAAATTATTAAGTATTTTTTATTTTATCCAAGATGCTAACAAAAGTATTCCAATATTATACATAATAGTTTATTACAATGATTTCGATCGCATTTTGAAAGGCTTGAATTTATAAAATATGTGTTCTCTTCTATTCTTCTAGCAAATGTTTTGCTCCGCGAAGACTTTATTGATGGCTATTTACCAAATGATTGGCCAAATATGGCCTTTTTGTCCCAAAAAAAAATTATGATAATAAATTCTAAAACTATATTTTTTCAGCTTCTTTTAAAAAAAATTAAGCCTTTTTAAGAACTTTGTTTTTCAATTTTAAAAAGGTGGTAAAGTCTCAAAAGAATGTTGTACCGGTAACAATATTGCTAGAAAATTTTAAAACTCTCAAAGAATATTATAAAACCTATTTGAAAAACTGGAAAATTACTAATTTTTTTTTTAAATAACCTCGAAAATTTTAATTAATTAATTTTTGATAATGAAGAACTGATAAAATGTTTTATCGATTTAGTAAGCTTCGAGAATGTCGTTTCATTATTATACAATAAATAATTTTCTATAACTCATATTATTTTATGATAATTTTAATTAATTAATAAAAAAAGGTCACTTCAAATTAATATTCGCCGATGTTTCAGACAGTTCGTAAACTAATTAACTGGTTTTAATTACAGAATATTAAACTCATCAGAGAACTCTGCGTTCTTTGTCAGTAAAATTTGCATCCGAACTGGCGTTTAATTACGAATTTATCAAACGAAATTAAAATTAACTGTAAATACCTAAAACGGCATTGTTTATATTGTAAATAATTATTAGCGGGCTTTACGTTTACCCTTTATGTAACGACGATAGTGCTACCGACATGGAATTAAGGGAGAACAGCGTGTAGCAACCGGTTAGCTAATGAGGAATTATGATGATAAAATTTGAGGTCGCGCAAATATTAAACCGGCCCTTTGCTCAAAACGCAAATGGCAAAAGGGGCCGACAGCCCGAAGCAGTTTGTTACAATTAGCAAGTTTGCAGTTTAATCCCACGCAGAGACTGCAAAAATATACACACAACGTTGTTTAAGTGACAGCAGGATAAAGTCAAGTGGGTGCAGGTTTTGATTATTTATGTACATATTTAACTCGCAAATAAAGTTTATTATTAATTACATTTGCATCTTATTACGTTTCGCATCTCTTAGGTAGTTACGAAGATGGGCACGAGCATTAATAACAAGGCAATTGCGAACGACGCCGCAAATTGAACTTCTGATTTAGAAACCCACCAGGTGAATCGTATATAACTGCTAGTTCCATCGTAATATTGTTACATTGAAATCTGGCTGGAGCTACCGCACAAGTTCCTGATGCCTGCGGGGCGGACGCGAATTTCGCTATTCATTGCAAATTCAATTGAATCACAATGAAGCCATGCTTGTTGCATAGAATGGAATCATTTGAATAAGAGATCGGATCAAGGAGTATAATTTATAAATATATATAAGTGTAAAATCATATATACTGTTGTGTATTTGAATATAAATAAAATCACAGAATAAATCTTAAATATTTGTAGTAGTAGTGTAGTATTGTTTGACTGACGACCACTTGTTACTTCAAAGAATCAACCCCATCACTCTAATGCGCCATTAATTATATCCAAATGGCGTATGGTACAGGTCACCCGGATTAACGATACTGCTCTCTCGCTATTGTTAATTCGTCTGCATCTGTATGTGCCTACCACAGGGGTTTACAACATCTGTATTTTTTATAATAAGATATTTTGCCCAGCACAAGAAGGTTTATGATTTGTTAAATTTAAAAATAGTGATATGGTAGTTAAAGTATTACTATTCTACTCCTCATTTTATTATTATGAAGTAAAAACAGTCGATATTGAAAATACAGAAAACAAGAGCAGATAAATGAATTTAGAGAGTAAACAAAAAGAAATGAATCATACCATAAAAAAATATTTGAAATTGAAGAAACCAAACTAAGAGGTATCTAAACATCAATAAAAAACAATTTATTTTTAGAGAATACAAGTACACAGAAAGAAAGTTATTTTCCAATTGTTTGAAGCAACATTTCAATAGTTTCTAATATAATATAAAATAAAGCAGCTCTATTTTTGGATGTCCGGAAAGCTTTTGACTCTGTCTGACATCAAGGCTTAGTGTACAAGTGCTACCTCTGAAATATCCCTCCTTATTCTCATCTTTCTCTACTCCCGAACAAGAACTCTCCTAAGGTTCTTCTCTTTCACCTCTACTATATAACATTATTTTTGCGTAGGCGTCTATAACCCTGATACTATCTTCTTAAATCCTTCCTAATATCTTATGGAATTTGCAGATGATACTGTCTTAAGCACCCAAAAACCCCTCAATTCCTTCAAGAGCTTATTGACTCCCTTTAACGTTGGTTTGCAGAATGGTGCATTAAGCTAGAGAGAGAATAACATTTTTATTTGGATAAATATAATATAATTATTATATATTATTTGGAACAAAAACTAATTCATTTAAAATTTGAGTTACTCAAGCTTGTTCCCATGCACGTTCTCAATGCCTCTTTCCCCAATCTCTCATAATCCAATCCACACAAGTTCATCTCATCACTCTCTCATTTGCCTCTCCATACACACTCATTCTATTTGTTTCCGTTTGAGTTATCTACCCTGTTTTGCCTCTAATTTATTTTAAAAAAAAGATAAATTTGCTGTCTAGATTAACTATCCAAATGATTTGAGCTAATTGAGCTAATGCATTTACGTAGAGTGATTGGAGGATGTTTATCTTTAGGGGGATATTGGGGTTTCGAGGAGTGCCTAATTTATTGAGAAGTGATACAATGAATAGGGATTTTTTTAATTCAGCGTAGGGTGTAAAGAAAAGGACACCTAGGTATTTACAGGTATTAAAGGGGTGAATGTTGGTGTTGTTAATGTTTATAGAAGGGCAATGTTTTATTTTATGATGAGGAATAAATAGATTGAATGATAATTCAAGGAATAATTGGGCAGCTTGGGGAGTGCGCATGTGTCACCAGTGCAGTGTCGTCGGCAGAGGAGAGCATATCTTGAGGGATGAAAGAATGATGGATTGGAATCGTAAATGTCATGTGATAAGATGTTATATAAAAGGGGTCAAAGTGCAGAACCTTGTGGTACCCCTTGTTCGATGGGAGTCGGGTCATAATAGGGATGCTATCGAAAATATAAAAAAAACAACAATAATTCGAGTATACTAAAAAGAAGTTAGTATTAAAGAAAAAAAATTTAAGCGCCCTTTTTAAAAACGTTTGCTACTCTTAGTCAACATTTTTAATTACTTTTTAAAATTAAATTTCATTTATTTTTATGGAAGCAAATTAAAAAATGTTTGTAACTAATTTTACCATTTTTTTTTGGTTAATAATTAATTAAAATAACTGCTTTAAGCAAGATTATAAAATAAAGCACTAAAAACCTATCTTCGTCAAGATTTCTAATGCTTTATATTATAATTAAGTTTATTTTTAAGTAACTTATTCAATCAACTTACTGTTTTAAGCAAGTTTTAAATTAATTACTAGTAGTTAAAAATATTCTTTCCCTGGGCCATTTTTTATTATACACTATATGTTCATTTCAAACACAAAGTGTTTTATCATGATTAAATTCAGGGTGTTTTAAAAGTTATGGTTTGGGAAAATTTATACTAGGAATAATTTCAAGTAATGGATTTTCTAAAGGATTAAGATCAAAATTCAATCAACATATTCAATCTATTATCGGTTGAGTGTTTTAATAATTTAGTGTTTTCTATTGAAAATTTGTGGCCCGTGTGATGTCCGACTGCTGATTTTTCAATATTCTGATTTTTTGACTTGTATTTATTATTTTATGTCAATTAACTATTGACAATGAACACTTTTTGATTGAGATGTACATATAGTGTATAATAAAAAACGGTGAATAAAAGAGTTTTAAATTGCTTTGTTTAGAAAGTTTTAAATTTTTTTTCATCACATTTTGACATTATGAATGTTTTAAGCACTTTTTAATCATTTTAAAAATTCGACTATTCCTATTTTGAGAAATTTTCCACTGTGCATTATCAATTGTTTTTGTGTATTTGTTACAATTCTACTTTATTAATCACATTTAATTTTTAGTAAGTTCTTAACAATGTTTAATTTTTTTGTTGGTTTCATTTCAATTTTTTTTTTTTTGAAAAATTTAAACTTTTATAGAATGAAATTATGATTAGCAATTTAACTGTATTTTTATATGTGGATTATTTTTTATTATGTAGATGTATTTTTAGTAAATGTAAATTCTGCAAAAAATCAGATTAAAAATTTAAAAAAATATTATTTGTCAAAGATTGAATTATTTTGTAATCTATTTAATTTAGTGCTTTTTTGAAAAGTTAACTAGGTTTAAAAAAATAAAGTTAAGCAAACATTTCTTTTCAGAAATTTAGTTTGTAACTATTTTTAAAATGAATTTTCTACTTTACAATTTTTCTTTCTGTATTTCCAAGATAGAGTTGTCGAGATATTTCAATGTCTTCACTTAAATTGAACACCCTGTATATTAAAAAATTTCAATTCTTCATGCTAAAAATCAAATTGTAAAATGCTTATTAATACAGTTTTCAAATATATTTTTTCAATTTTTGCAAAAATTAAGCATTTTATATAAAGTTAATTTTCAATTGTTTTAAAAAAATTCAATAAAAATTTTTTTTTTGGTTAGAATGTTAGCTAATTTAAAACAAAAAAGGTTTTTTTTATGGCCCCTAAAGAGATGTTGACCAAACTTTTTACTATTTAAAAAAATTCAACTTTAAACTGATAATGTTTTACACCTTTTGGAAAAATGTGGTTGATTTTTTGGACAGTCTTTTGGAGGCTGTTTTATATAGTAATTTTTTAAACTAAATTTTAAATTATTTTTGAAACTTTGACCGTTTCTTGTTCACTAACGAAATTTTTGTCCCAAACTTTTAATTGCTTTTATTTAACAGTATTTAACTACTTTTATATTTCATTTTATATAATGTTTACTGTTTTTTTTATGTTTCTAATGGAATTACGACTATTTTAAAATAAATTTAAACAACTGATATCGGTAATTATTTTTACAAAAATTTAAATTGATTTTGTTAAGATAAAATAATAGTTTTATGTAATTTAAATTAATTATTAAAAAGTTGTCAACTGTATTTTTGTCTAAAGAATTAAAAATACTAATAGGAAAATATAAAAAAATCCACTCTACTAAATTTCTATTTTTAAATACGATTGCTTTTTTGCAATATATATGTTTGCTATACTTTCAAGGATCCAAAAGGATAATTTTATAAGCTTTTAACTCTCTTTCGCAAAACTTAAATTAGTTTATAATGAGAAAAATAAATTTTCTTTGTGAGCATTTCTGCACTTATGTTTTAAATTTTAATGTAAATTAACACTGCACTCAAATTTCAATTTTTAATTTCTATATTAAATTAGTTTGTTTAATTAAGCAAATTCGATTTTTTTAAATTTTTTTAAACAATTTTCAAATCTTTTTTTCTCCAACATAAATTTAATTTCCAACTGGTTTTAAATTAAAAAAAAAATTGGCTTAGTGTTAATTAAATTATATTTTTTTTTTTTGAAAAGCCTCTTTATTCGCTGGAACGATATTTTGGCAAAAGCTGTTGTTTATTTTACCTTATGACAAAAATTTGGTTAATCTTTTTGGAAAGCCTTTTGAGGACTTTATATTTTATATAGTAACTTTATAATCAAACTTCAAACTATAATTTGAAAGGTTTGTTACATCTTATAAGTTCACATATTGTTTTTGTAATTAACTTTTACTAAATTTTCAAGATAATTTCAATTATTTTTACTAAATTTTCACTTGTCTTTATTTCAACTGATAAAAAAAGTAGTAAAAGTAGAATTTTTAGACAGTGAGTCTCTAACTGTTTTTTTCTTCTTATAATATATTGTTCTAATTCAATACATTTTTCGACATCCTTTGTGAAAATTTCAATTGATTCTGTTAAAATTGAATAAATATTTCGAGAAAATTGTAAAATGCTTTTTCTCAAAAGTTTTTAAGTCTGTTACGAATTTTTAAATTGTTTTCTTTTTGAAAAAATAGTGAATTGTTTCTGCTAAAAAAAATCTGTTTTTAATTTTTAATTATAAGTTTTAAATAAATAAATTATTTGCAGCAATTTTTTAAATTTTTAGTTATCAACTGTGAAATTTTCAATAGTTTTGTTTTTAATTTTTTTAAAGAATCTTTTAAACTATTTATAAAAAAACAGTTAATTTTTAGTTACAATAAGCAAAATTTCACATAAACATTTTTAAACATTTTTTTGTGTAATTTAATATATAATAAGAGATTTTTTATGTATTCATCTGTTTCTTTTGCCAAAATTTAGAAATTACTTTAGAAAATGGCACTTTAAACCAATTTTAGAATATTATTTGGAGAATGTTAAATTATTATTTTTTACTAATATAGTAACTTTCTAAATTGAATAAATATATTTTAAAAATGTTTTTTTACGACGAAAAACTTTTGGCTTAAATTTGATCTGATTTCAATAAATAAAACAGAAAAAAAACTAGAATTTTGTGCTTCTACAGAAATCGTTTTTCAGTTTTTGAAATCTTGCAACATTTTTATTATGAAATTATTAAAAATCATTGCAGTATTGTACCAATGACTGACACTGTCACTTTTGACATTTGGAAAAGGCTCTGTATATTGTTTACTATTGGTATTTGATTTTTAATTTTTATTTGAATCCTCAATTTCTCGACTTTGGTTTGTTGAATGGATAAAATCGTTTACAAATTTAGATTCAGAAAAAAATCTCCTTGCGGATCAGTACAAAATATATATACAGTGCAATTTGAAAAAAAAGTTGATCGTCTTTTGTCAAAACCTGGATGCAAGAAAAAATATCAGCACAGTTCATATTAAAGTCTTTTACAAATCATTTAATTTGATGTTTTATTTATTCAAATCGGATCAAAAATAAGCGAGATACAGCACCAAAGGTTTTTCGTCAGTCACCCTGTATATATTTTTTATTCATCCGCAAGGAGATTTTTTTCTGAATGTAAAATTATGTACAATTTTATCCATAAATCTAACTAAAGACCATAAATTGAGGAATGTATGAAAAAATAAATTTACCCATAGTAAACAATAAATGAGCCTGTTCTAAGTTTTACTTAGTGAACTCTGAATATTTGCCAGCCTTAAAAATTGTCAAATGTGTCAGTCAATGGTATAGTACTGCAATGATTATTAATAATTTTAGTATTAAAATTAATAACAAAGTATATTTTTTACCTTTTATTAAAGAAAATCCTTTTGAATACGTAAACATAAAAAATAACAAAGTATTTTAATATGAAAAAAAAGGACAAAAATAATTTAAATCTATATCAAAATTACTTCCGTGCTATGTGAAATGATTGTCACTGCATTGAGTAAAGAATTTTGGGATATTTACTGACAGACTTGCACTACCCTTCTTCTTAAAACTTCTGGGGTATCTTTTGGGGTCAAATAGATATTATCTCTAATGTAATGCCATAGAAAGAAATCCAATGGATTTAGGTGTGGTGATCTTGAGCATATGATGAACTGTTTGCGAAGAAACTTCCAGATTATTAGCAATTTTTCTGCTAAACGTGTAAAACGTAAACGTAAAACATTTAATTCCAAAACATTCTCTTGTATTAAACGAGTATTTCTTTTTGGGTTTTTTAAAAGTCCCAAAGTTTTTCAAGTTACCAGTCTTCCAAATTTGTCGGCACATGGCAAAGCTCTAATGGCTTTAAAAAAATAAAGCTTGCAGCATGTAAACGCGTTCTTTGTTATGCATTTTAATTTAATGGTGAAATTCTCCTAAATTATTACAGTATTGTCTTAATGTCTGATACTCTCACTTCTAATATTTAGAATAGGTTATGTTTATTGTTTACTATGGGCACTTGTTTTTTAATTTTTTTACCATAAATTCCTCAATTTCTCGGCTTCTGTTTAGTGTATAGATAAAATTGTTTACATATTTATATTCAGAATAAATATCTTTTCGGATAAGTGAAATATATATATATATATATATATATATATATATATATATATATATAGAACAATATATACAAAAAAAGTTAATTGTCTTTTGTCAAAAATTGGATACAAAACTTCTAGTTCAGTTCATAAACGATTTAATTTGATGTTTTATTTATTCAAGTAAGTTACAAAATAAGTAAGATACAACCTTAAGGTTTTTTGTCAGTCACCCTTAATATTTATTTATAGTTTTTGTTATATATTTTTGCTATAATTTTAACGAGTTTAGACTGATTTTACTCATTTTTAATTGTTTCTTCGTCAATAAGAAAATCAATTTTAAGCAAACTTTACCATAAGTAGCTATACATTTATATTTTTTTTAGAAAAATTTTCTTCTAGGTTTTTAATTTTTCCAATTAAAATTTCAATTGTTATTGGCAAAATAAAGATAAGAAAGATTTAGCTTTCGCAGTGAGTACTTTGCTATTTGAATTTTTGAAGTTGGGTTTACCACACCTTAGGGGCGAAGGGGTAGGGGGCTGAAAAGTGTATGTCAGGATAGTAGTTTAAAAACAAAAATCGACGTGTCAAAGCATTTTTCTGAAATAGTTTTATTTACGATTTTATAGAATTCATCCGTTACTTTTGGGAAGCACTGTATATATAAACAAGAACAAATAATATAGTGTAAGTCTGGGCTATAATCCTACTGTCTTTCTGCCCTGCAGGAATTTAAACATAAAAAAGTTCTTTGCTAGCTAGCTCAACTCTCATGGTGATTTGTGCAAATGAATTGATGACTTGTGAAAAGAGGATATTAATACTTAGAAGAGATATTTGAATTTCGAGGAGTGCAAAATTTGTTTAAAGCAAATAGAGTTGATGGATTTTTTGCAAATTTAATAGTAAGAATAATATAAGTTGGGATTTTGGTGGGATTCAGGTAGTTTAATAAAAGTGGTCGTTTGAGGGATTATATAGTGGATTATTTGGGTGTCGGTGTTTGGTTAGGGTTCTTAGGGCTAATCTTTTTGCAACTTCGATGTGGTGTAGGATAGATGGAGGGACTTAAGTAAAGAGGATTGAACAATAATCTAACCACAACTATGTGATCTGAAATACCAAGCCTTATATTTAGTTTATTTTTTATGGATTGAGAATTGGATTTGAAGGAGAGTTTTGTGTCGAACAGTATACCTAGGTATTTGCAGGTATATGTGGGGTGATTTTGTGTAAAGGGATCCTGAGGAACGGCTCATAAAATTGGGAAGGAATAAGAAAGTGTTTGTCGGATTTTTAATTGTGTATTAGGATAATTAAGAGATAAAAAAAATTAATATTTAACATTTTTACGAGAGCCAAACGGTGTCAACAGCTTTTTGGATGTCCAAAAATTGGATGGCCAACTTTTAATCTTAAAGATGTTCGGTTTGTATATTGGAGGTAAGAATAGAAACTGGAAGCATTGTTGATTTTTTAGGAACAAAGCCGAATTGATAATCTGAGATGGATTTATATGGAAGTTTTTGTTTTATGAGGGATTTGAAGTGTTTGCCTATAACAGGAAGATGTCTAGTATAAATTATAGCATTGAACCTTAGCAACAGTAGCAAGTAAATAATGCATGAAGTTTATTAATTTTAAATTTTGTTATAAGGGATTCCCGATATCTAATTTTAATAATATAACTAATTATTTGCCAAGAATATTATCCCAAATTGATTTATGCTCATGTATTTTGGATTTTTCAATTTCCATAAATTTAAATGTTTGCCACGTACCAAGTGTACTAAGACTTCCCATCAACCCCCTACATCCTTTTAATGTTCTCCTTTATAAAACCACGCAAGTCACCCCCAATATCCCAACGTTTAGCCTTGGTCTAAAATTTGACAACAATTCCTTCAATGTAACCCGCCTCAATAAATTCTGCACACCCCGAAACCCCAATATCCCCCCTACAAACATTTACCAATCAGTCTTCATCAATTCATTAGCTAATAACATCCGGACAGTTAAGCTAGAGAGCAATTTTTTCTTTGCTTTTACATAAATTAGAGTCAAGACAGGACAGGCTCGGTAGCCCAAGCTGATAAACTAACCCTTATTTTACTACTTTTCAAAGGTAATTATGTTTGTCAAAATAAAAATGTTGTTTTCTTTCTAAAATGTTTTTTTTAAGTTTTATTTTTTTTATTGAAATTTTAATTGTTTTTGGTAATTGTTTTTACTAAAATTAAATTGTTTTTATTGAAATTAATTTTAAATGAGAGTTTTCACCCTTTATAAAACTGAAATTAAAATATTTAAATGTTTTCTACTGTAGAAGATTTTAAGAATATTTTCGACTCATTTAACAAATTTTATACATTTTTAGAGTATTTTGTATTTCTTGTATTTTACAACCTGTTATTTTTCTAGCAATATAATTGTTTTCCCATATTTTCAAGGATGTTAAAGCATTTAAATTTTAAAAGCTTTAAACCCTTACTCCCAAAATTTCAATTCAACCAAATTTTTAATTTTCAACTTTTTGGCTAATAATTACCAATTTAGAACGAAATTTGGTTTGCTATTTATAAAAAGTTTTTGACTAGTTTTAGTAAATATTAAATTGTTTTGGTGTAGAAAATTAAAACTTTTTTTTTGGAAAATGTTTTTTTTAATAATATTAATTTTCTATTGTACATATGTATACATATAAAATTCCAACAATGTTAAAATTGATTTAAAAGTTTAAAATAAAAAAAATCAACTATTATTGAATAAATAAAAGAAAAACAGATTTGAGCATATTTAATTTGTTTTTAATTATTACCTGATCGTTAATTTAAAATTTGATTCTTAAGTTTTCAGCTGTATATTTTGTTTGATAAAAACTGTTAAAATATTTTTTTTAAAACAGATATTAATAAAATTTTTAATTGTTTTTTAATCTAATTTCTCAACTGTTTGGACGTTAACTTTAAGTTGACAATAAAAATTATGTGAAGGGATAATTTCCATGCGTTTTGTTATACAATTGATTTTATTTTAATTGTTTATTTTTTTTAATAAAAACCAACATTTTAACTAATATTTAAAATTGTATATTAAAGTTGTAAATAACTCTCATTTAAAAAAAAAATGTGGGTTTATTCTCACTACAATTGTTTCGCAAATTTAATGGTTCTTAATTGCGAAACAATTGTAGTGAAAATAAACACACATTTTTGAAAATTTGAGTTATTTACAACATTATTATACAAATGAATATGGATTTTCAATATCTTAACGCCTTATCTATCAACTAATTTTTGAACTGTCAATAAATGTTAACTATAAGTTGGCAACAAAACTAATGGGGGAGGAGTGTCTAATAATCCCCATGCATTTTATTTTGTCGTACTTTTAATTTAAAGGATTATTGATAACTCTAAGCTAATTTTCCTCCGAGTCACGTATTGGTGAACACAAAGAGATAACGTTGTCTTTTCAAAGGAGTACTTATTGATCGACCCTCGTATATATACAATAAATTGAATTTTTTGTCTATCAATTGATATAATTTTGTTTTTTTATTTCTCCCTTTTTTGTAAAATGTTTTGAAATGTAAATATAAGCTAGAAAAGAGTATAAACTTACAATCTAGATTTCTTTCGAAATATTATCTCCTACAAAACCATGTTAATACTCACCACTAATGACCTTGATATTAAAAATAACGTTTTCAGCAATCATAATTAAAACTAATCGCATTTTTATAACGTTGAATTTTTATTTATAAACTTTCTCACAATTTAAACAACGTTAACGTGGTTACTCCCATGCTGAACCACAGAAAGAGGGCGTAATAGAACCACCTTCCAATTTTAAAATTCACCTTAAAATGTAATATTTTGTATGATATCATTTTTAAATTAAATTTAGTTAAAAAATAATAATAGCACAATTATATAAACTTAAAATCTAGAGACAATTTAATTTAATAATTCTAGTTATATTGAATAATTCATTTATTGTGAGCATAGTTTTTTAAATTCTAATTGAGTTTTGAAATAAAAATCATTTAAAAAAATACTTACGTGATTTTAGGTGTACCTAACAATTTTAATATTAGAATGAAAAGGAAAAAAGAACAATAATAAAAATATGATAAAACATGATTTTAAACATATCCTGTAATTTTGTTATTACAAGGAAAACTAACAAGTTTCCATGTTTGTATAATCAAATAATTACTCGTGTTATATAAGCAAACAGGAATGTACAATACACAAACATATTCCATGAAACTTTTAATGAAACCCCACTGAATAATTAATTACTTTAACGAGGTGAATATAACACGTTTTATGGATACTTTTCTGTGTTGAAAATCTTTTTAAAAGCGCTTTAAATTGAAACATAATGTTATTGGGTTAGGAAATTCGGGGATAATAAAAATTTCTTACTTACTTATCAACACAATGTGCCGCCGTAATGGCCCAATTTTCGTTTAACAGCGCCGCTCCGCACTTGTGCAGATACGTCGAGGTCCTCCATTGTCGCAAGGAAATTTGCCACGGCCACTTGCCGAAGGACGATTTTTCACCGCCCACGATCCTGGCTTCCGGGAACATACGCCTTCCACAAACTGTTGCCAATAAAAGGGCGGAACTTAGCATTACCATCATTTAACAATTGCGAACGCACAACATAAAGACGACTATCTACTGCGCCGATTCCCCTTCATAATTTACAAATAAAATAAAAAAAACGGCAATTATCATTTTCTTCGAGTGACAGTGGTTCGCGAATGAAAATGTAAACTCGTTCCTATCTTTTTTCTTTTGAGCGAATTGGCGTGATCCAAGTGCACGCCGCGCCAAGACTAAGTGCAGACGCGCTCTGCATTGTTTTATTTTTAAGTGTCGAGGCTGGCCTTACCTTGAAGGTTCATGAACTAGACACAAACCTGATTCATTAGTATGTTTATTGTTCTACTAACAATATTCAGACTTCTGGTAATCTCCCGTGCTCGGAGTAATTATGCCGGTTGTACCAAATGATCGCTCTAGGCTAACAGATATTCAAATGCACTGTTGTCCGGTCATAATTGAATACATTAGTGATTGTTTGTTGTGGTCAAACGGTTCTTATAATTACAGAAATGATCATCACTTGTTTATTTACTTTTTATGCACGGTTTGTTATTCATATGAATATACTATAATTTTAAGACATTAAAGTTTGCAGACTCACACAATCAAAACGTTTCTAAGAAGCCGAATATTTATTTACTTTTAATTTATAAAGTTGATCTTATTTAGGATATTATGAGAATAGATATTTCAAAGAAACTCTCAAAACTATATTAAAGAATGCTCATACTCGATTTTAATTGCTAAAGAAGGTCATTTCAAATTAATACAAATGAATCCAAAAACATCAGTTTTGTACGGTTTATCAAATTCACCCTAAAATTTCAAACCTCTAAAAAATATCAAAGTGCTGTTCTCAGATTTTGAAAAATTAAAAATCGTAAATCAAAACCCCTTACCTCCTAGGCTCTATGGTCTTATTTTAATAATACTATAGCCTAAACCAGATTCTCCTACACGACCCGTAGTTTCGTATATTTATATATAGTGCAACAAGGAAGTTAGAAATTAAACTAAATTTAAGAAATACACCAAATTTGCCCCAAAATATTTAGTCAAATATACACTCTCTTTATCAGAACAACTTAAATCCGCAATTACCCCAAAAATCTCAAAACTTGTATCATTTGACGTTAGTAGTATGTTTTCCAATATACCAATTAAAGAATATCTAGAAATTATTCAAAACTTACTCGATGTGCTATGCAACCATTGCCAATATTGAAGATACAATTTTTTCACTTGGCTTTGCAAAATATCAAATTTCCTTTTGGTACAGATATGTTGATAACATAATAGCATGTTTCAAAGTTTCTAAAACATATTTAAAAGTTTTTATCAAATTCCCTTGCAAAACTTATTTTTTAAAAATTTGCTACTCGACTCTTCTGACAATTTCTTCTCTGGACTTCCAAAAACTTGCTAAAAATCTAGGAATATCTCTTCCAAGGAACATCTCTTCCAAATTTTTAGAATGTTCTTTAAGTATTTCAAATTGTCCAGCATTTTTTCTTCAGATTCCTAAGAATTTCCAATTTTTTTTCTTCTAGATTTTCAGAATTTAAATTTAAATTTTTAAAACTTTCCACACACTTCATTAATTTATACCATTATAAAATCCAAATCTGCAAAACTTACTTGAAAATTCCAGAATTTTCTCTTTAACATTCTAAACTTTTAAGATTTTATTTTTCAGATTTCCAGAATTTATGGTAAAAGTTGAAAACTTTTCAGATGTCTAAAATTGTCCAGTAATTTCTCTTACAATCTCCTATTTCTGTTACAAATTTAATTTTTTGTTTTGAGGAGTTCCAACATTTTTTTATTAATTATTTTTAATTCAAAAATGCTTTACAATATTTTTTGAATTTGTTTCGAGGTAATTGTAAATTTTTCATTAATTCATTTTACATATTTCAAAAATTTTCGAATTCTAGAATTTTCTTTCTTATGCCTACAGGAACGTTCCTTTCAAATTTCTAGAATTGTCTTCGAGGAGCCAAAATATTTTAATATAATTTTATTTAGATTACTAGAATTACTAAAAATGTTTCTACCAAATTTCCAAATTTGTTTTCGAAGGTTTTCCAGCAATTTATTTTCAAAATATTAAGAATTTTAAATTTCTAGAATTTTCTAAGCGTTCAGAATTTTCGAATATTTTTTTTATAGATTCCTGAAATTACAAGATTAATTTTAGACTTAGATTTATATATTTATAAACTCTAAGGTTTATAAATATTTCTGTGTTTCTAAATTTGTCAGAATTTAATAATATTCCAGCAACAGTTCTTCCAGTCTCAGAAAGCTCTCCTTTCTGAATTTCTTAAAGAAAATTTACAGCAGTATCTTTTTAGATTCCTAGAACCTTTCATTTTGTTTCATCATTCCCAAATTTACTTTAGGCTTATAAAACGAATGTCCATTTCATATTGAAATTCTGAAGTTACACTTACTAGGATGTGTGTTATACTTTAAAACTATATTTGTTATGATGAGTGTAAATAATTATTTGTAAATAAGCTGTTTCGGCAATTTATTTCTCTGGTTTCTAAAATTCCAGGATTTTACAACTACTTTTATTCCATTCTTCAGGAATTTCCTTGCAATTAAACACATCTTCGATCATTCCTAAATTCCTAGGAACATTTTTGGACTTTTCTTTTTAATAATAATCCAAAATTTGGTCAAGAGTTTTAAATTATTTTAACAATTTCTTTTACAGATCCAAAAACTTGTTAGAAATCTAGGAATATGTCTTCTAATTTCCTATTTTTCTTCAGATTCCTAGAAATTTCCAATTTTTTTACTTCTACGCTTTCAGAATTTGCTTTATAAACATTAATTTTTAGAACTTTCCAGTAGCTTCTTTAATTTTTATCATTATAAAATCCGAATCTCTAGATTTTTTTTGAAAATTCCAGAATTTTCTTTTTAAAATTCAAAAACTTTCAAGTATTATTTTTTAGATTTTCGAAATATACCTCAAAAGTTGAAAACTTTTTTTGCAATTTCAGATGTCTCGAATTTTCCAGTAAATTCTTTACAATTTTCAATTTTCGTTTCAAATTATGATAAGTTTTTTCAAAAGTTTTAGGGTTTTCTAATTGAATATTTATAAATTCTAAAACTTTCCAAAATTTTGTCATTTTTTTTTAATTCAAAATTTAATTAAAGTTATTGCAAACCGACATCTGATCGCCTCAGTAATTAAAGTTAATATGTATATGTAGGGTGGGCAAGTGGCCTCTATCCTACCCTTCAATCAGTAAAACATCATCAAAAATTATTTGAAAAATTTGTTTGAATAAATCTATTAAATTTTGTAATAATGTTATATATATTTAGATTTGACCACTTTTAATTAAAACCCTCGCTTATGTGTTACTGATTGGAGGGTGGGTTAGGAGCTACCCATCCACCATACATTAAAATATATTTTTAATAAAGTACTTTACTTAATAATTTAGACATTTTTGTTTGTTATTGCTAATAAACTATAGGAGTTAAATTAAATTTATATAACAAGTAATTGGAAAGAATTCAAAGTTGAGCCTTTTTGCACAAATATTAAAGTTTTCGAATAAAATATAGGGAAAGTAGTATGATGGCCACATCACCATTTTTTCACTATTTGTTTTGAGTTATGTGAAGTAATAATCACTAATAAAACACGATTTGATTTCCTTTCTTCACTAATTTATTTTTAAACGTTAAATGTACATTTCGAGCACCATGTGCTCATTTTCAACTGTTTTATTAATGAGTGATTGTGAATGAAATTTAAATATATCTGAAAGATGGGTGAGTGGCCTCTATTCTACCCTCACTATCCCACCCTCCAATTATTATAATACAGCAAAAGATTCTGCAAAATAAAATGCTAAATTTTATCCTTATCGTATATTTAATGTTTATCCTTATCGTACATTTATTTTCTATAAAACGTAAGTTACTTTTTAAGAAACCATTATTTATTTTGCAGTAATTGGAATGTGTAATAGAGTTTTTGTTGTTGTTGTTGCTGTTTTTAAATCTCTAAACATCAACAGTTTTGATGCTGCGATTTTCTTGGAAACAAAAAGAGTAATTGTGAATGAAATTTAAATGTATACTGTATGTATGTAATGTGGCTTCCATTCTACCCTTCAATCAGCGAAACAAACTTGATTGGTTAAAAATTAATGATCTTAATTTCAAGAAAATCTTCGTTACTAATTACATTGTTTTAGAAGTGTGGAGAATAATATAGTGTTTAATCAATCCCTACATGTAAGTTTTAAATACAATCCAGAAAGAGTTTTTTCCTTTCTTTGAACTGCAACACTAATACTGCCATGATATTTTTTTAGAACGTAACGAGTGACCGTAGGTAAAATTGAATATATATGTAGGATGAGTGGGGGGGCCACTATCTCACCCTCCAATCGTTAAAATACACCAAAAAGTTTTGCTAAATAAAATCGTGAATTCAAAAAAGTTAATAAAATTGTAAATTTTCTTTTCTTTGAAGTGTGAGCTATTTAAAAAAAGCGTTATTAATTCTGCAATAATTACATGGTGGGATTATGGACACCCACCACCAAGTCAGGTTTATAAATCTCTAAACATCAACTTCTTTTCTTGGAAACGAAAAGCGTGGTTGTGAATGAAATTCCATGTATATGTAGGGTGGGTGGGTGACCACTATCCCAGTAGCCAATCACTAAAACATTCCCGATGGTTATTACTTGAATTTTCAACACATAATCATAGAAATATGCCATATACAGGGTGACTGACGAAAAACCTTTGGTGCTGTATCTCGCTTATTTTTGATCCGATTTGAATAAATAAAACATCAAATTAAATGATTTTTAAAAGACTTTAATATGAACTGTACTGATATTTTTTCTTACATTCAGTTTTTGACAAAAGGCGATCAACTTTTTTTTTCAAATTGCACTGTATATATATTTTGTACTGATCCGCAAGGAGATTTTTTTCTGAATCTAAATTTGTAAACGATTTTATCCATTCATCAAACAAAAGTCGAGAAATTGAGGTTTAAAAAAAAAATTAAAAATCAAATACCCATAGTAAACAATATACAGAGCCTATTCCAAATGTCAAAAATGACAGTGACAGCCATTGATACAATACTGCAATGATTTTTAATAATTTCATAATAAAAATGTTGCAAGATTTTCCAAAAACTGAAAAACGATTTCTGTAGAAGCACAAAGTTCTAGTACAGTGTTTGAAATATTGCAACATTTTAATTATGAAATAATTAAAAATCGTTGCAGTATTGTATCAATGGCTGTCACTGTCACTTTTGACATTTAAAATAGGGTCTGTATATTGTTTACAATGGATACTTGACTTTTTATTTATTTTTTTAATCCTCAATTTCTCGACTTAAGTTTGATGTATGAATAAATTTGTCTACAATTTTATATTCAGAAAAAAAATCTCCTTGCGAATCAATCAAAATAAATATACAGTGCAATTTAAAAAAAAAATGTTGATCGTATTTTGTCAAAAACTGGGTGCGAGAAAAAATAACAGTTCAGATCCTATTAAAGTCTTTTAAAAATGGTTTAATTTGATGTTTTATTTATTTAAATCGGATAAAAAATAAGCGAGATACAGCACCAAAGGTTTTTCGTCAGTCATCCTGTATAACTCTAAACAACACGAGTTACGAAGTTTTATCGTCATTATCGAGTGAATTATAAATTGATGAAATTTTGATTTTATTCTATTTTTGGGTGAGGAAATATTCCTGGCGGTAGTTGTTTGTGGATTATCTCGGGATGACACCACCAGATTAAAAAGTGGCGAAAAGATTAGTTCGGTCTGCTCATTAAGAAGATTTACTGATGGATTACGGCTCTGAAAATTTCCAATGACTCATGAGATTAAGCTTAGTACCCTTGTTGCAATTATGCAAGATATTTAGATTATTTACATCTGGAAATTGGTGTTTACATTCTAAACAATGATTTGAAACAGTGCTGGAGTCTTGATTGATACGAAATGCACGATAATGTTGAGAAAATCGAGTTGATACACTTCGTCCTGTTTGACCTACATAGACACTATTGCATTCTGAACAACGGATTTAGTACACAACAGATTTTTTAGGAGGATCGACTATATCTTTTGCATTGAATAACATGTTTGATAATTTTTCAGGTGATTTAAAGGCTACTTTATGATTCTCTTTTCGAAAAATATTAGCAATCTGTTCGATGGTTTTTCCAAAATATGTGAGTGGGATGAAAGATGTATTTAAATTAGGTATTTTCGGATATTTTAAAACACTTGTGGTTTGATGACGTTGTTTATTTATTAAGTTTTGAATAAGGTTGGTGGTTAAACCATTGCGAATGGCAATTGATATTAATTAATCCAGTGGCTCTTCTGCTGGTAGTTAGAGGAATGGAGAAAGCTCGAAGTATCATTGAGTGATATACTGCTAGTTTGTATGACATCGGATGATTTGAGACAAATTGGATTGTTGAGTTGACATTAGTAGGGTTTCTATATATAACAAATTCAATTTTATTGGTTTTGTGAATTAACGTTAAATCCAAAAAGTTAGTTTTGTTGTTATTTAATTGTAATTGTTAATATTAAAATGAATACTGTTAATTATGTTCAAAAACTGACCTAATAGACGTATTCTGCCACTGAAACATGCTATATAATACCATCAACAAAAGAAAATGTAATTTTTTGCAAAGTCAAGAGAGAAAATCTTATGTTCAATATTGGCCATGAATATTACGGCTAAAAAAAGGACTTAATGGAGATCCCATTAGAAGACCTGTGGTTTGAGGATAGAATTTATTATTGTATTGGATTATTTTTTTCATTTAGACAGGTTTCTAAACATTAATAAATTTCTGACTTAATCAAGTAATTGCAATATGATTTATCGAGTAAGTTTTCAATCATTTCTAAATATTCTTTAATTGATATATTAGAGAACATCCCACTAACGTCAAAAGACACAAGTTTTGAGATTTTTTTGGGTTGTTATAGATTTAAGTTGTGAGAGTGAATTTTTCACTGAATGTTTTGGGCAAATTTGGCGAGTTCATTAAGTTTAATTGCTAAATTTCTTGTTAAACTATTAATACACGAAAATACAGGTCGTATAGGAGAATCAGGTTTTAATAAGACCATAGAGTCTAGGAGGTAAAGGGTTTTGATTCACGATTTTCAATTTTTCAAAACAAACATTTGTATATAAAGCTTTGTTTTGTTTTGCAATTTCTGGAGGATTAGATAGTGGCTATGAGTAGCCTACACATAAATTTTAAATTCAATGAAGGCGCAGTTGTTTTCCTTTAACTTCAACACTAATAGATTAAGCTGTAATAATTTCATTGACCAAATGTGGTCAAACTTATATTGTAATTTTGTATGAAAGGTGTATGCCGTAAATAAATAAATAAATAATACTGGTATGTTATATGTGAGAACGAATCGAATGACAGTAAGTAAAATTCAATATATATGTAGAGTGGGTAGGTATCCAATTGTTATAATATACCCAAAGATTCTGCTAAATAAAATCCTAAATTCAAGAATGTTTGTACTTATAAAATATTTATTTTCTTTAAAGTTTAAGTTATGTTCAAGGAACCGTTATTTATTCTGCAATAATTACAGGGTAAGATTGTAGACATCTACCCACCCTACATATACGTTTTGTATAAAAATCCAAACGCTAGAAAATCACTAGACATCAACAGTTTTGCTGCTGCGATTTTCTTGGAAACGAAAAGAGTGATTGTGAATGAAATTTAAATGTATATGTAGGGTGGGTGGGCGGCCTCTATCCTACCCTCCAATACCTTAAACATTAGCGACGGTTTTTATTAAATTTACAACACATTATCATAAAAAAATGAATTTGACAGTAGCAATCATCCAGATATTCTTTATTTTTTAACAATATGCCACATAATATAGGGCATGTCTAAAAATTACATCAACTTCCTTTCTTATTAATGTCAAATTACATCTACAGTAACAGTTAATAACATTATTATTCGGCTTATAATGTATGAAAAATCACACCCAGTTTTTTTTTTTTTGGTACAAGTAATTTCATCAAAACACTGGTATAATTTTTTATAACTGGAGGGTGATATAGTGGCCACCCACCCACCCTACATATACAATTAAATTTAACTCCTTATGTTTTGTAAATGTTCTGGAACTTTTCATTCTGGAAGTGTTTTCTTGGAAATTAAACGAGGAATAGTAATGCTATTAAAGATGTATATGTAGGGTGGATGGATGAACTTTCTCACAATGTGCAATCACTAAAACACACTCGAGAGGTTTACAAAATAATGAACTTAATTTTGAGAAAATCTTCTTTACTAATTAAATAATTTTAATTTTTAATAGTTATAGTCAAACCCTCAACGAGGACGTACGTGCTATGTTTACCTTCGGCAACGTCATAAAACTCAAATTGAAGAATGGTCCCAGACCTACAATCCAAAAGTGAAGATTTGTTTTCTAAAAAGTGCGGAATTTGAGACTATTTTCAAAGAGTCGGCGGAACATCATACCCAACAATTGTGTAGTGAAATCAGCAAATTAAAAAGTAAAATTAGTGAATTTAAGACACATATTAATAATCTCAAAGTAGAGAATAGAAGAGTAGTGAAGGATAATGCACAAGCAAAAAAGCAAATTATAGAAAAGGGAAATAATTTGTTTTAAATGCGGCAACAAGATAGTTATACATGTGACAAATATTCAAGAAAATGCCTCAAACATCTCACTCCAAGAAATTAAAGAAAATTCAGATGGTGTATGGGAAACAAGAAAAAACAAAGTAAGGCAGAATAATCGAATTCACGCAACAAATGAAAATGTAACTGAGATGGAAAATGGTATAACATACTCACATTTTCAGGTATGTAAACTTTATTCTTAACATAGTGTAGATATTAAGGGTTGTTTACACTGAGGCACTTTGTTGGTTTCACATTTTTTTTAGGAATTCCTAAATTATTAAGTAAAAATCGAAACTAGTCGGAATAAATTGTAAAAACTTGTGCAACCAACCAAGTGCCTCATTGTAAACAACCCTTAATATTAAAAATGTTTTACCGCGTGATAAACGAGAAGCAAATTCAATAAATATTAGTAAAGATGGTTTAAGTAAGTATCTGAAGGACAAAAACTTTGACACTGCTATATGCGAAAAAATGGATTATAAACACCCTGAAGAATACTCCTCGTTCAAAATATCTGTCTCCTTGGAAAAAGCGAATGACTTACTAAAACCTGAACTCTGTCCAAAAAATACATATATTGATACTTTTTATTCTATCTCAATAAAAAAAAAGACCCAGAACCGTCCGCTAAGTCATATAAATTCATAACCCCAAGTATAATAGTAGTTTGATAATGACCAGCTAAATTGTGTCGAAACCAAGTATAATAATTGTTTATCAAAATGTGCAGTCGATTTGAAATTGAAATGACATTCTATGTGAAGAATTAAATAAAATCAACTGTAATATTATCCATATAATCGAACAATGGAAAAACAGAGAGCAATTGGAATCAATTTTGAAAATTTCACCTTATCAGCAGTTTACTGTAGGAAATAAAATCAGCACGGATGCGTTGGAATATGCACCAAAATGGATTAGAATACCAAGAACCCAACAATGTGACTAACATGAGCAAACGACATATTTTTGAATGCACTGCCATTAATGTTGTAAATAATGTAATTAACTAAATCGTTGTAGTATTATATAGGCCACCCAACTCATTTATTGACGACTTCTTTATATTAGTTCATCAGTTTTAATATTAATAAGTAATAAAAATAAGCTTACATTTATCACCGGGGATTTTAATATTAATTTTCTTATTAACACACCCCAAACTTGATATTCTTTATGAAATAATGCAATATGACACAAAATACTTGATCTCTTACAAAACTACAAAAAAAGTATATAACAGACTATTCATTCAACAACGTTCTTAATACTGCAAATCAAAGATTGAGAACGCAAAAAATCCAACCAAATGTGTTGGGAATGTAATAAATGAAGTCAAAAGAAAACAGTCAAAATCAAATCAGCCAGTTAATAAAGAAGTACAGAATTTAATTCATACATGATGATGATATAAAATATCATAAAAACTAAAAATCAAACAACTTACTCAACAAAACAAAATTATAATACAATATTCATTGAACCCTTCACAAAATGCGAATGTTATAACATAATAAATAAATTAACACTTTATCTTGCGGAAGTGACAATATACCTAATATTGTATTAAAACATTGCGCAATAAAAATAATCAAATATTTAACTCACATAAATAATCATTCTTTAGTTAGTGGCATTTTTCCAATTACACTGAAAGGCACAATAATAAAACCCATATTCGAAAAAGGTAAAGCATCTGAAGTTGAAAATTATAGACCAATTTGTATCTTGCTGGTGTTTTCTAAAATTTTTGAAGATGTCTTTATTAATAGAACCAAGGATTTCTTTGATAAATTTAAAATAATAAATACAATTCAGCATGGCTATCATAAGGGAAAATCCACATCCACTGCAATAAATAATTTTATAGGAAGTGTAATAAATAAGTTTGAAAACAAGGACTTAACACTCGGCATTTTTATAGATCTATCAAAGGCATATGATTGCGTTAACCATCGCATCTTGCTTTCAAAATTAGAAAAACACGGCATTCGTGGAAATGCCCTGAAGTGGTGGTTAGAATCCTATCTGAGTGACCGAACCCAGCAGGTGGTTGTAAACATCAACAATAGGATCGGACAATCCGAAACATCTTTAATAACCACCGGATTACCAGAGGGAAGTTTGACGGCCCCACAACTTTCCCATTGTTTATTAATGACATTATGGACACAATATCCAACTGTAAACACACCATTGTCAATTATGCAGATGACACCGATATTTTAATATGTGCCGATAAAATAAATTATCTAACAATGAAAGCTGATTTGGTATTTACTGCAGAATTGGTTTTCAAAAAACAAATTAATAATAATTGATAAAAAATAACTATTCTAATATTTACTAAAAATACATCCAACCAAATAAATTCTATTAAATCAATTGACTTAAACGGAACATCTGTAAATATTAATCAAAGTGTAAAATTCCTCGAGGTACATGTATATAGAAGAATTAACTGGGAAGACCACATAGAAACAGTGGAAAGTATATTAAACTCTGTAATATATAGTTTAAGAGAGCTGATAAAATACTTAAACCTATCTGTCTTAAATACGGTACAATTTTAATACCATTATGCGATACGGATTAATATTCTGGGGGAATAAATCTTGCGCGCAAAAAATATTTATTTTGTAGAAAAAATCGATGAGAATCATAATTTCTTTGAACCCCAAATAATACGTAAAACATTCGCGACGGTTTTATTTAAATTTACAACATATTATTACAGAATGCCTTTGAGACTAGCAATCCTCCAGATATTCTTGAATAATTTTCTAAACAATATGCCCCATAATATTGGACATTTCCAAAAGTTAAAGTTCTTTTCCTATTAATGTCTTTCTTTCAAAACTCATATTTGTATTTTAAAAATTGAAATATGGAGTAGGATATACGTACCCATTAAGTCAAATTAAATTTACAGTAACTGTTAATAAAATTATTGTCCGGCTTATAATGCTTGAAAAATCCCACCCAATTTTCTTTTTTTTTTTGGTGCAAGTTATTTCATCAAAACAATGGCATATGTTTTATAACTGGAGGGCGAAATAGTGGCCACCCACCCATCCTGCATATACAATTAAATTTAACCCCAATACAGGTTTTATGTTTTGTAAATATTATCACTCATTCTGAGGTTATTTTCTGGAAAATTAAACGAGGGATAGTGGTAATATTAAAGGCGAATATGTAGGGTGGGTAGATGATCTCTATTCCATTCTCGAATTTCCAAAACACACTTGATAGTTAGAAAATAATGAGTTTAATTTCGACAAATTCTTCGTTTCTAATTGCATAGGTTTACAAGTTTTAAAAATTGTTTATAAAAAACTGTTAATTTTAATTTTGCAATATCTCTATAATTAGAAGTGGCTAATCATAAACCCACCTATATAAAAATTTTAAATTCAATCCACGCAGAGTTGTTTTCCTTTGAACTATAACACTAATACTACTATGTTATTTCTTAGAAAGAAACGAACGAGAATAGGTTAAATTCAATGTATATGTTGGGTTGGTGGTTGGCCACTATCTCACTCTTCAATTGTTATAATGTACATATGTTCTGCATAATAAAATTATAAATTCAAGAATGTTTGTACTTAAAATATTTATTTTCTTTAAAGCTTAAGTTATTTTTAAGGAACCGTTATTTATTCTGCAATAATTACAGGGTAGGATTGTAGACATCCACCCACCCTACATATACGTTTTGTATAAAAATTGAAACGCTGTTTTTTAAATCTCTAAACATCCACAATTTTGCTGCTGTGATTTTCTTTGAAACGAAAAGAGTGATTGTGAATGAAATTTAAATGTATATGTAGGATAGATGGTTTAAAGAAAATAAATATTTTATAAGTACAAACATTCTTGAATTTAGGATTTAGCAAAATCTTTGGGTATATTATAAAATTTGGAGGGTGAGATAGTGGCCACCCACCCACTCTACATATACATTGAATTTTCGTTGAATGAATTAGTGTTGAAGTTCAAAGGAAAAAACAACTGCGTCTGGATTGAATTCAAAAATTATATTTAGGGTGGGTGGGTATACTTGTAAAAATATCTAATGAGTAACGAAGATTTTCTCGAAATTAAGCTCGTTATTCTGTAAACCTCTCGACTGTGTTTTGATGATTGGAGGGTAGGATAGAAGCCACCCACCTATCCTAAGTATGCGCAGCAAATTTCGTCACTATCCCTCATTTCATTTCCAAGAAAATATTTCTAGAATTAGTGTTAATATTTACACAACATAAAACCAGTGTTGGGGGTTAAAAATAATTGTATGTGTAGGGTGGGTGGGTGGCCAATATTTCACCCTCCAATTGTTATAATACAGCAAAAGATTCTGCAAAATAAAATGCCAAATGCCAAATTCAAGAATGTTTATTCTTATAATATATTTATTTTCTATGAATCGTAAGGTACTTTTTAAGAAACCATTATTTATTTTGCAATAATTGGAACGTGGAATAGAGGTCATCCATCTAAACCACCAAATCGCTGTTTTAAATCTCAACAGTTTTGATTCTGCGATTTTCTGGGAAACAAAAAGAGTAATTGTGAATGAAAATGTATATGTAGGGTGGGTGGGTGACCTCTATTCTACCCTCCAATACCTAACACCTTAGCGACGGTTTTATTAAAATTTACAATACATTATCATAGAAAAATGCCTTTGACAGTAGCAATCCACCAGATATTCTAGAATTTCTTTCTACAAAACTGAAAAGCCTTAAAGCGAAATTTACAATGGGATTGGACTTAGTACCCGCAGTTATATCACGTGATGCAGCACCCGTTATTTGTGAGCCACTAACTTATATCTTCACACTTATACTACAAACTGGAATATTTCCCACTCAGTGGAAAGATGTGGCGAGATGCCTAGTCTTAAAATCGGGATCTCGTAAAGATATCAAAAACTATCGACCGATTGCGATTAATAACAATTTTTCCAAATTATTTGAATCAATACTATCCAAGCATATATATCACCGAGTGACTCCTCATCTTTCTATCCATGAACATGGTGTTATGAAGCATAGGTCAACAGTTACAAACTTAATCAACATTACCCAAGGAATAACTGAAGTAATGGAAAATAAAAAGCAGGTGGATGTTATCTATGGCGACTTAACCAAAGCATTTGACAGATTAGACCACTCCTTACTTATTACTAAACTAAAGGAATTTGGGTTACATCATAATGTTACAAAGTTACTAACATATTACTTGCATGATCGTGAACAATTCGTGGAATTTTATGGTCATAAATCTAGACGCTACCTCACTTCCATTGGTATCCCTCAAGGTTCTAATTTAGGCCCACTTCTTTTCCTGCTCTACATGGATGACGTCTTCAAGATATTTAAGTGTAATGTTCTTTAATATGCTGATGACATTAAAATATATTCTACAATTGATAGCATAGAAGATTGTCCGCAGCTTCAGCAAGATATTAATAAGTTCACAGAGTGGTGTAAAACTAACAAGCTTTTGTTGAACGAAAAGAAATGGCAGGAAGTCTAACTTAATATTATAACCATACAAATAAAATGTTACTTTATTAAAGAGATTATCAGAAATCAAAGACCTCGGTGTTACATTTGGCAGCAAAATGACTTTTAACAATGATGTAACCCAAGTATCTCGCGAATGTTATCGTTTACTTCGATTTATTTTACGTACTTGCAAATCATTTACTGATACCAATGTTATGAGTCTGCTTTTTAAATCATATATTGTGAACAAAATGTCATATTGTGCTATGGTATGGTCACCTATGTATTCGAAATATATAAATATTTTAGAAAATATACAGAAAAAGTTTCTTCGTTACTTATATTTCATAAGATATCATGAATATGGATTTGATGTGCCCTATAATAATTTGCTATGTGAATTTAATTTCATTTCAATACACAACATGCATATATATGTAAACTTATGCTTCGTGTACAAACTGATTCATAGCTATATTGATGACCAGCAGCTATTGAGTTTATTTAAATTCGATATTCCACGAATTTCGACAAGGCATTGTGACGTCTTTGTATATGATGTTACGAGAACAAACTATTATTTAAATTCTCCAATTGTACGATTGTCACGATTGTACAATGCATTTTCTGGCAATCTTGATATTTTTACACCCTCGTTCACTAAATTTAAAGGTGATCTGTTAAATTGTCTCCGTCTAACTTAAATGTATGGTCATACTTAATATTTTATAAGAAATAATTTTAATTTGTTTTTATATTTGTATATTAAATTTATAACCCTATTAATGGAGTTTGAGTTTGTTGGGTTTTTTAAATAAATAAATAAATAAATGCCTTTCCTCCAAATCCCATATTTGTATTTTAATAATTGAAATGTGGATTGGTGTACATCCATTAAATTTAGCCCCCAACACTGTTTTATGTTTTGTGCATATTAACACTAATTTTCTTGGAAATTAAACGAAGGATAATGATGATATTAAAGGCGTATATATAGAGCAGGGGTGGCTTCCATTCTACCCTTCAATTAGCAAAACAAACTTGATTGGTTAAAAAATAAAGATCTTAATTTCAAAAAAATCGTCTAATTACATTGTTTTAGAAGTTTATACAACACAATTTGTTTTATTTTGCAATATCTGTAAATATAGTGTTTAATCAATCACCCTACACCCTACATATAAGTTTTAAATACAATCCAGAAACAGTTTTTTTCTTTCTTTGAACTGCAACACTAATACTGCCATGATATTTTTTTAGAACGTAACAAGTGACAGTAGGTAAAATTGAATGTATATGTAGGGTGAGTGGGTGGCTACTATCTCACCCTCCAATCGTTAAAATACACCAAAAAGTTTTGCAAAATAAAATCGTAAATTCAAAAAAGTTGGTAAAATTGTAAATTTTAGTAGTAACATATATTTATTGACAAATTTTGTACATATTTACATTGGAAGAGTGAATAATGAATAATGAATGAGGTGTTAATGTATTAATTTGTCGAAAGGCTATCGACCAGAGGTCTTTCTGCCTTGTGCTGTTCAGTCATATGGAGTCAGTCGTTATTGCGTAAAAGGATGAAATGAAATCAAATATGGTTGAATTGGGATTTTTAAATTTATGGTTTATAGTTTATACTAGGGTTTCTAGGAAGACAATATTGGGATAATATATGGAAGTTGAAAGGATTTTTGGAGAATTTTTGTGATAGGAATCGAAGGCGTTCTAGGATAGGGATAACTAAAGTGGTATCATAGAGGAGTTGATTAGATGGATTGTGTAGAGGATTAAGAGGATGTCGGAGTTTGGTTAGGGTACGGAGGGATGCTCGCTTGCTAACTTCAATATTACGGGAGGTTGGATTGCTGGGATTGGTATAGAGGGCGCAACCATAGTCAAGTAGTGGGCGGCAAATCATTTTATAAATTTTAACAGCTGTTTTTGTATTAATCCCATTGTTCTTATAGGTTAAGCTTCTAAAGCATTTTGCCCTAGAAGTTATTTTATTTTGTGTGTTTTGAAATTTATCTTTTGATCTATGGAAACAAAATTATTTATTTAGAAAAATTTCTTAAATTTGATGGGGTCATTTGAAGGCTATAATATTTTTTCATTTTCACAGAAACACCCTGTATAACTTAAATTTAATCCAGGTGCAGATCTTTTCCTTTGAACTTTAACACTAAAACTGCCTTGATATTTCTGAGAACGAAACGACTGACATTATGTAAAATTCAACGTATATGTGGATGGGTGGCCACTATGTCACCCTCTAATTGTTATAATTATTTGATATATACCATAAGTTATCAGTCGGCGCTGTTAGTGAGTGATTTATTACTAATTTATATACTAAATACCTATTGAAAATTTATTCATTTCTGCTAGGTACTAGTTACGGGAATAATTTTTTATTTACTGTCAGTGAATTGAAAAAAATTAATTTAACAACGTCTTTTTTATAAATTTAATCGTTTAATTAGTTCCTAAATTTAACCTTTTGTGATCTTATGTGACCTTATCAGTGGTCTACTTTCCTATGGTTGTCTAAAATAAGTTGTTGAAAACGACCGCGCAACGTGAAAATTTGTAATTTTGTCTTTCCCTATAAATAAATAAATATCCTGGAGAATAATGTGTCCGATTATAAGTGTAAGGCTTGTACTGCAATTCAGTAGCAACTAAAATAACTTGTGTAAAGTTTAATAAGTACTCCATCCAGGATGCAGAAAAAATCATCCCTTTGTTCCTATTATAATATTGTATATACTGGCAACGATACGGTTGTAAATGATCTTCATAAATGATTAAAAGAGCTGCAGCGATGAATTATTGATTTTACATTAAAGAGTCACAACTTAACAACTGAAAACAATGAATTAAACATTCTAATATCTGAAATGACGAATATTAAAAATGAAACTTAATACAAACACGTACTCATATAAATATGCGCCATGGATTATTAAAGATATTCAAAAATAATTAATACGTTTAAGTAGTTGTACTTCAAATATCATTTTCTTTATCAAAAAAGAAATTATGAAGAATTAAGAAGATCTTTCAAGTACAGTATATCTGCGTCACATAAGGAAAATATCAAGGACACCAAGAGATGAATTTGATGAGAAAAAATATACTATTTAACTACATTAACAACAAAAACAGTTCATCAAGATGATGATGATGATGTGAAGGAACCAGTAAAAACTGTTGATAGTTTTGCGCATTTTTTTAGCAAGACATATGTCTCTTCCTCTTCTAATAACACGAATATACATCAAATGCAATATTGTTAATTTTTCTATACATTCGGCTAATAAATAAGACTGCATTTACGACGTCTAAGACCAAAATTTACTATGTGTCTCTGTATGATTTCAGAACTTATTATGCGTCATTTTTCCGAAATGCTATACGCACCACTGACATACATATTCAAATTAATTTTGCATAATGGCGTGTTCCCAAAAATATGGAAGGAAGTTCGTATTTGTCCTGTTAAGAAGTCTGGTGATTCAAGAAAAGTAACATCGATCTTTTGTTGCTTTTTGAAAGTATTCGAATCTGTATTAAATGAGTATATTTCCTACATTATTTAACTAAATGGCTTTCTGAAACAAAGATCCATTACTACAAACTTGTATAACATAACACAGTTAGTGTCAGAAGCTATGGATTCTGGTAAACAAGTTGATATCGCATATAGGGATCTCACTAAAGCTTTCAACAGGCTTGAGCATAATTTGTTAATATGAAGCCTTTTGGAATAAATCACAATATAATTATTATATTGAATTGACGAGGCGGATACATGATGAAGCTCCATAACAAATTGAAATAAAACAACACAGTTGGGAGTGTTTCACATTTATTGTTGAGCACCGCAACATGTTTCGCCACAAAGTGGCTTCATCAGGCAGATGAATAAATTCACAAAACATGTTGCAGTGTTCAACAATAAATGTAAAACCCTCCCAACTGTGTTGTTTTATTTCAATATAATTAATATTTTAATATCGTATTTAAACAATCGTCATTTACTAGTAGATGTTAATGGTAAACGAACAAAATTTTATACAGAAGCATGTGGGGTGCCCCAGGGGTCTAATTTAGGCCCCCTTCTCATTCTTATATATTTTTGGTACTAGTGAAAACCTAAACTGCCCGGTATTAATGTATGCGGATTATTTAAAAATAAAAACATAATAGAATCTAATAATGACTGCTCAAAACTTTCAAATGACATTAATACTGTTATTATTATTATTATTATTATTAATTAAATGTAATGTACTTAGCGGACACCTACATATACGTTTTATTAAAAATCCAAGCCCTGGTTTTAAATCTCCAAACATCAACAGTTTTGCAGCTGCGATTTTCTTGGAAATAAAAAGACCGATTTTGCATTAAATTTTAATGTATTTGTGTGGTGGGTGGGTGGTCTCTATTCCACCCACCAATATCTAAAACATTCGCAATTGATTTCGCTTAAATTTCAAACACATTATCATAGAAAAGTAGCAATCCTACTTCATACTTCATACTTCATACTTAAACATTTTTCTACATATACTTTTTTTTTCTACAACACACTCCAAAGTGAGCAGTATTTATATATTTAATTAATTGCTCACTTAATCCATAGTAAAATATTTTTGAACTATCTTAATTATAACGAAGAAAAAGTTGGATTGTTTCACAGAATTTTTTTATTTCTACTCCCACTAGTTTTTACAATATATTTATTCCTTGATCATGACAACTTGTTGAAACTAGTGGGAAAAGAAATAAAACATTTTTTGTGACAGAAACCAAGTGTTTTTTTTTAGTTCTAATCAAGAAGGTACGCAATATTTTTCTACAAAACACATTATTAGATTTTTATGATTGAATGATGAGATAGTTGCCACCCACCTACCTTACATATGTGTTTAATTTAAAAGGTAAATTATGTTTTAACATTTCTAAACATCAACAATTTTACTGCAGCGATTTTCCTGGAAACGAAAGGCGTGGTTGTGAATGAAATTTCATTATATATGTAGGGTGGGTGGGTGGCCACTATGTCACCCTCCAATCTCTAAAACAATCAAGATGGTTTTGATCTTAATATTCAACACATCATCATAGTAATATGCTCTTTCTAATAAATTATCTAAAAAGTATTGTTTTTCAAATTGTTGAGTCAGTATTTGAAAATTTGAAACTTTATCAAATGACAAATAAATGTGCATTTAAAAAATGCTTACAGTGTTAAAATTCACTTATTTTTCTTTATCTTAAACGAATAGCGAATAAAGAGAATAGTTTTTTATATTCCTACAACTTCCATAATACATAATTTGCTTTTGAAAATTTTTGGATAAGTTGAAGAAGATATTTCTGTTACCTAATAGATGTTTTTTCATGTAACAGCAGGTTCAGCTCTATTAATTCTCACACACTCGTTTTGGACGATTCACGAATCACTATCAAGTTTTATTTATCTTCTATTGAACATTTTTGTGCAATTTCAAATCAAATTATTAATGGTCCAGCCACTAAAATGAATTGTACTAAGTATAAAAAACTATTCCACCAACTGCAATTCAATTTACACATTGTAAATCTTGTTATCATCCCTGCCATTATACAGGTTACAAAAACTTTAGGAACTATGATATCTCAATAACAACGCCGGAAAATGCCCCAGTTATGATAAGAAGGAACAAACAAAGAATTTGATTTTTCTAGTATGGATAAGGAATAAAAATTACTTCAAGCTGAAAATATAGCTTTAAAAGAGAAAAAATCTAATTTTAAAAGGTTCTTAATATGCTACACTAGAGAAATTAATTTTTGAAACATTAAATAATCTCAAGAATGGCTTTGATACAAACCATAACCCAGATGATGCAAACATCAATCAAAACACATGGTAACATATGCGATGTAGAGGGTAACAGTAGTAATCAGGAACAAGTACATCAATCAAAAATACCTTCAATAACCATAACATCTGTACTTGAGGAAACTGATGACACTTTTATTTATTATAGGTATAAGTAACACTCTAGTCGCTACAAATGAAAACAAACCAGTTTCTTCAAAATCAAAACAGAAATAATGTTGCGCCATTCACCTCTAAGAACAATTTGAGTAAAATAAAGCATACAAAGAAGAACAAAATCAACGGTTTCAGAGGACAATCTAAGGATGTATCATTAAAGGTAATGCCAAAACGACATTTAAATTTGTTGTTTATATCCAGACTCGTTAATATACCGAAACAAATGATAATATATAAAAAAAAAACTGAACTAATGCAACAGAAGAATTTGTAGTAGAATCTGTAAAACCAAAATACGAAAGTGCGGAGTATACTTCGTTTAAGTTAGGAATACCATTAGAATTAATGGACATTATAAACAATTCTAAATTCTGGCCTCAAGATGCGTTTATCAACAGGTTTTACTTCCGAAAGAAAGTATTAGAAAAAAAGAAATCAAAAGAATATTGAAACAAATATCTACTACTTACTGAAGTAATTTGTTTAATCTCTCTTTCACAAGTGGAATCTTTCCATCAGATTTGAAGATTTATTTGAAGAAATATCCCTATTCATAAAAAAGGGGATAACAAAGATTGCCCAAATTATAGACCAATTTCCATTATTGCCATTATTGGAAAAATAATCGAGATATTGGTCAGGCATAATGCGGATTTAGATCCAACCGAAGCACTGAATCATCTATAGATGAGATAATAAACATGATCGTAAGTAATACTAACGAAAATAAATACTCATCCATTACCCTCTGTGATTTAATTAAAGCGTTTTATTGCGTTAATCATAATATATTGTTATAAAAACTGCAATTATATAATATCCGTACCAAAAGTTAAATTATGGGATTCCTCAAGGGTCATAAATTAAAAAAATAAATGTTTTAAAAACACAGAAAAACAAAGCCATTTAAATCCAAATTGAACAGGTACCTCATTGATCTGGAACCATTTACTGTGCAAGAATTCCAACGTATATGATTCTGCTAGAGGTTAGTGAATGATTTTGATTTTTTAATTGTATTGTATAACATGTGTTATTTTTCGTATCAATTTGACGTATGTAAAGATTTGTAATCTGTTAACATTAATTAACGATTATTATTATTATCTCTAAAGGCAATAATAAACATAATTCTTGTGCCATTGCGAAATCTAATTAATAAATGCATTAAATGAGGTATATTTCCTTAAATCTTTAAAAATGGCAGGCGTAATACCAATACATAAGTAAGGTGATTAGGCAGGTATGAATATATAACGGCCAATTTGAATCGTGCCAATTTTTATGCAAGGCTTTGAGACAGGTATGCAAAAAACTGCTTCCTTCTTAGATCTGAGAAAGGCGTTTGACTGCATCTGTTCTTATTAGTTCATAATTCAATGAGAGATAATAAACTATTGTTATAAGGGGAAATTCGTCTTCTGAAGCTATTTTAAAATAGGGTGTACCACAAGGTCTATCCTTGGTCCCATTATATTCTTGATATACATAAATGATTTACCATCTTTAAATGTAAATTCAACATATTATAATAATGCTGGTGATACCTCAATTGCGACAACAGCATCACAAATTAATGTATGTCTGGAGAAGAATAAACGAGTCGAGGAAAAGGCATTTAAATGGTTTGAAAATAATAAATTATCAACGAACCATGAAAAATTTATATGTGTTTATTTGTTGTATTATAACGATTTTACTTATTTTTATTCTTAATATGTTGTATTGTTTACAAATTAATTAATTTTTAATGGTATTTATACAGTTATTACATTATTTTTATTACTTTTATATGAATATAGACTTTCTAAATGCTAACTGTGACTTGTGTAAAAAATGCATATGCACCAATAAATTATTTATCTATCTATCTATGACTTTCAATATGGGCTTACCCAAGAAATGTGCACCGATCAACTGAATTCAACGTTTGGTGATGAAGTGCTATTCCCAGCTACTTAACACATGCTCAAAAAATGCTGTCAATTAGTGGTAAAATTATTTCAAAATACAACTGTGGTGCATCCAAAACCAAAAAGTGGTTCGTTCTCGAAGCGTTAAGAAGCAAATGGAAATGTTTTTCTTTTTTTTTTTCATGAAAACCGGTCATGTAGCAATCTAGGCTCTCGAAAATCAAAAGACTGTAAACTCAGCGTGGTATACGACCATTTGTTTGCCTGAAGTTTTCGGTAAATTGATTGAGAAATCAAACCAAAACGATAAATCATTTTGCACCATACAAAAATGGGAGCTCACATACATCACATGCAACAAACGAGTATTTGGACACACAAAAGATCGAATTGATGGGTAATCCACCTCATGGTACAGCTTCAACTTGGCATTTTTTCTTGGTCAACGTAATTAAAGTTAACTTAAGAAAGCAAATCCTGTCAAAATATTGTTTGTGAATACTTCATTAAACCTAACAGAAACTGGTACAGGAAAAAAGAAGTTATCAATAATTGAATAATCTGATATTCACTTTAACATGTAATCTAATTCATGGCTCCAAATTCCTCCAGTACTACTATAAGTAGCAAAATATTGAAATATGTCTGTAGGATCTGAAACCGTGCTTAGGAAAGTTTGGGATTTTAAAAGAGTTAGTATTAGTAGTATATTAATACCTTGGAATTATGACAATAATATTACTTCCTTATTATACTAATTAATAAGAATGATTCTCCTTAGGTTTTGAACTACACTTTCTAGAGACTTTTGATGCTCTAGAAAGTGTAGTTCAAAACCTAAGGAGTATCATTCTTATTAATTAGTATAATAAGGAAGTAATATTATTGTCATAATTCCAAGGTATTAATATTGAATGACTCTCATTAAATTATCTAAAGAATTCACTTCTAAATTTATACAAAAAGAGATTAAGCAGAGGAAAGTAGTTCACTTTAGAGTAAAATTCTGCACTTAATTTCAACAGTTTTTCATTCAATACTTTCCTATCGCCTTTACTCTATATCTATTTGAAAAACCTCCAAATGAATATGCCAGCTTTTCTCAAGAATATATACTTGTAGTAAATTTCTAATCACGTGCAAAAATCCATAAATTCGAATAAAAACTGCACTGTTCTTCGCTAAAGGCAAAATATTGGATATTAAAATATCAACCCCTGAAGGTAACTCGATGGCCTACACCTACTTACGCTGAACTTAATGCTAAAATTATGACTGAAAGCGTGCATAATTTACCGACCGACATTGCATGTATTCAGCGGCGCAAGCTAAAATACCTCAACGTCGGCATACATAATGTTCCCTCTCGGGTGGAAAGATAATTTCGTAATTTATTAATTTGCAGACACGGAAGAGGCGCAAATACAAAATCGCACGAACATTTCCACCATCGAATTAGCCGGAAACGCTAGCGACATTTGAAATTCAATTGGAACCGAGAGCACCGGGTAAACGTAATAAGATGAATCCATGCTACGTAACTTTTAATTAGTTGCCGGTTTTGTCAAGTTTAAGAAGTTTATGAATATTTCCCCTTTTAATACAAATAAGTTCTGATGTTTGAGAGTTGGAGTTTACACGAGAATTCCGTCGAGTAATATTATGACTTTCGTGGCAGTCAGGTGAGAAAAATATATGTGTAGTAATTAATGATTTAATTTTATATATATGTATGAATTGCAAGATTTTGGTTCGTATACGAAAAACATATCTATATGCTTTATTTTGATTATATTTGAATATACAAGGGGAATCAGCTTTACGCAAACTCATTACGAAACCTACTCACCATCTGTATAATCAGTCATGTTTACGACTGGCTTCGAACTTGAAACTGTTGATTCCGTCGTTGTTGCCGATGTGTTACTAATTTCTGACGTGGATGATCCTGTTAAGGTTGAAGGGCTTGTTTCTTCTGAAGATGCCGTTGATAATGAAACGATCGTCTCAATTGGTAGCGTACCATCTAAACTTTCCGTACTTGTTGATTGAGATGTTTCTGCACTGGATAGTTCAGTTGATGAAGAACTTGAATTTGATTGCGATTGCAAAGTGGAATTGGATATTGATGATTCTGATGATGTCGGTTCGGTCACAGTCGATAAACTTGGTAATAGGACCCAACCATCAGGTGTTGTTATTGGCACCCATTCTTCAGTTTCTAAGATAAAATATATATTATTTACAGATAATTTAAAGAAGTTAAAAATTGTTATCAAATCAAAGTTCTAGAAGAAATTATAAAAAATATAAACACATATTACTTATTTCCTACATTTATAAATGACTAGATTATAAATATTCCCTTCAAATCAATTATATCAATCTGCATGTTAGTGTATTAAATAAATTATTATTATTATTTATCTACGTCTCTTGCCTTAAACTAAATATTTATATTTATAATGGAAAAATTCTGAATGGCATACATGTACTCGTATTTTACATATCGCACACAATACACATTTTACTTCATGCACGAATAAATATGTAAATTCAGACAGTGAGACCCACACAAGCGTGTAAATAAATACCTGCACTTGATGAAGAGCCCGAAGAGCTCGGGGATACGGTAGTTGCATTGTCGTGTACTTGCGACCACGTTACAAGCGTTGGTAATGTGGTGACATCTATTGCAGGTGCTGGTTTAATCGGTTTCTCAGATTCAATTTCGTTCGTCGCAGGATTTCCGCTAACAGACTCTAAAATTGTGCCGTTAATAGGATTTACAGGCAGTTCATTAGATTCCGTAGCGCTGGAAACATTCTTGACCGTCGTTGGTTCATCAGCAATCGGCGTGGGTTTGGGTACTTTAATTAAATTAACCGTCGTCATCGTTGGTTCTGTTTGCGTGATCACAGTCGAAGGTTTATCCACCTTAGTAACTATAACGCTGGTTATTTTAGTAACCATAGTCGTTTTAGGCGGATTTGTGGTTTGTACGGGTTTCTTCGATGTAAATACGAATTCAGTTGTAGGTATTTTACTTGTAGTTTTTACAGGTTTAGAAGTAGCTCTAGTTGTGTTAACAGGTTTAGCAGTTGGTTTTGTAACTTTAACGGGTTTCGTAGAAGTTGGTCGTGGCCTAGGTTTCGTCGTCACTTTCGTAACGGGCTTATTAGTTGGTCTATAAACGGTAGTTACATTATGCGAAGGTTTCGTTTTATTAGGTGATGCTGGCTTTGCAGGTTTAGTAATCGTAATTGGTTTAACTGGTTTTGTACTAGATGGTCGCGGTGTGGAAGTTGTAGTCGTCGTTGTAAATGGTCGCAGAGTCGTTGTAATTTCGTTACCATCAACACTCTGAAACGTCGATATTTTATAAGGAACTGTAGTTTCATCATCTAACGGAGCTTTCGTTGTTATCATAGTTGGCGTTGTCGTCGTCGTCGGCGTGATTTTAGCTATCGTCGTTAGTTTAGTTAGCATCTCTTGAATATTTGTAGCCGATGTGATCTTCTCGGTAGTAATCGTGGGTTTAATTGTAGTAACTATGGTTGTGGTGACCGGTACGTTTTCGGTTGTCGAGTACGTTGTTACAGTTTTCTCAGTAGTACTTGATATCCGGTTCGGTGGTTGTCGCGAAGGAATCAGCGCCGTGTCTATCGTGTTCTCGGTGATATCGTGGACGGGCTCTATATGGCAACAGGAACCGAAGTAGAATCTGTCTATGCACGTCCCCAGATGAGTCCCATTTGCCTTTAAACAGTCGATGGCAAACATGCACACACCGCTCTGGTTGCTCTTCCGTGATATGCAGGGTAAATTTCTTATATTTCTACCCGTACTACCTAAAACAAAGAAAATAAAATTATTAAAAATTGTAACTAAAGCCTTATAAAAAATTACAGTATTTAAATCGTTAAAAAAACTATTGGAGTACTTGAAATTAAAATCGATTCTTAATACATTGTTTGATCAATTTGTTCTACAAAAATAAAAAGTCCAGTAGGCAAAATTTAAGTTCAAAACTCAAATAGTCTTATTCAGAATAAGAGTTAAGAATATATATTTCTTCCCCTTTTCCTTGGATTTAGCTGTAATCGACTCTTTTTATAAAAGGATAAAATATACAGTTTAAAGCCAAACCCAAATAGTTTTATCTATCAATTATGATGAATAAGTTGGCTTTGCAGTATCAACAAAATGAGTAATTTTTTCAAATGTATTCAACTGTTCTTTCTATCTTGGAAATTTCTGCATTTTTTAAATATCAATTTTAAATATACAGTTTATTAACTTAGGTCAGGATTACGCTAGGGCAGTATATTGTCTTAGCGCTATTCTGATCTATCTTAATAAACCGTATATTAACTTATGACAATTGTACGGCAGCATAATATATCAGAGGTAGGTCAAGTGTACGCCAGGTATATGTTTTAGTTATTAAATATGTCCGGAATAATATTGAATTTATTGGGTTAGGACAGGTGTGCGCTAAGATAATACGAAAGGAATTGGGATAGGACAAGAGTACGCTCGGTTTATTTTGAATGTATTAAAATTAGATAAATTAAATTAAAACAATAAAAATTACCACTTACAGTTAAGAAAAAACAAAACAATACCTTAAACTTTTAGATTTAAAAATTTCAATTTTTTCTTGAATTAGTTTTTCATGTAACTCGTGGTGAAACATTTTGTAATATAGAAATAACACAAACAGTGAAACAAAACAAGCATAAATTGTGTTATTTCTATAAACACTTTATAATATAAAATATTTAGAAAAGAAATCCGTTAAAATAAAATAATTCCTGTAGATTCAAATACACACAATCAGATTATATATAGTTAATTTCAGTTATTTCTTGCACAGATTAATTAATATTACAAATATAGATTTTAAAGAAGAATTAAACACAATAGAAACCAAAGCGGTCAATAATGTAGAGAACAAATTGGTTGCTTGAGTTACGTGAAGATCAAATTAATTTGACAAATAAAGCACTATAACCTTTCTTCACAATTTTATTTGAATAACCAAATGTACATTTCGGACACAAAGTGACCATTATCAATGGATTAGCACTGCTAATGTAGAGAACAACTTGATAATATGCTTTAAAAGAATAGACGAATATTATTATAAAAATATTTTTATAATGGGACAAAATTATAATAAATTATAATACGTGGAAAATCTCTCACAACAAATTAAAAACTCACTCCAATAATAACAACATGAATGAAAATCAAACCATGGGTTTTTCTAAATATTACATCACATCTGTTCACACTTTCAGCTCAAAAGGATTGTAAAATTCAGGTAATAAGGGATTACCACTTAATTATCGGATAGGTTTTGAAATATGTAAAGCCGCAAAGGCAGGGGAAATACGTGTTTAATGACAACGACGAGCTTTGGAACTCCCCGATATTAAACGCCCTAATTACCTGATTTACAGTTATTGTATTTATTTTACCCTCCAAAATCTTCTGTACATCATTCTTGATAATGGCATTAAGCCAAAACTAGTCGAAGTAAAGAAATTATTAGTAAAACAAACCAACTGAATTTTAATTATAAAACCTATATATTAACATAATGTTTCACCAAGTGATTAATGAAAAACAAGTATATGATATAAAGAATTAACTAAAAGTTTAGTTTAGATTTTAATATTCAGAAGACAAAAAGAGCGTTGAGCAAATGCCCAATTTTAATTAACTTAATTATTGATTAGGTTAAGCATTTAATTTTAAAGGTACACAACAGCAGACTCATAAATGCAAACTAAAACTAAATAAAAGTAGGCACAATTTCTTTCCTTCCTTCAGTAACTATAATCTCAATTTATAACTCTCTTTATACAATAGTATTTGAAAGTAATAAAATTGAAGTATTAATTTATTTTTAGACTTTTTAGATATTTAGAAGAAAATATCTAAAAAACGGATAGTTTCTGGCAAAAATTTAATTTCTTTCGTTTCAAAAATTTCAATTGTTTATAGCCAATTTCAAACAGTTTTTATTTAGTTTTGAACTGCTTTTTATTTAAAAATTTCAATTGTGTTTTATCAAAAACTTGATTTTTTTGTATAAAAGTACAATTGCTTAAATTAACTTTTAATTTTTTCAATTGTACTTTCTTGATAAACAATTTTATTGCTCAACTATATCTCAACTAGATTGCAGTAATAGCGAATCTCAACACTTTTTTTTCTTTCCTTATATAGTATATGTATTGTATTGGGGTCCCCTGAGTCTATTGCACTGATTTCTGGAAAAAGAAATTGTGCCTGTGTGCGTGTCTGTCGGTGGGCGCTGTATCTCAAAAACTAATTATCTGTTTGAGATAAAACTTTAAACTTTAGATTTTATCGCTAAAAACTGGAACTGAGAGGCTTTTGGTGAACAGTTTAGTTAGTTTTTTTTTTCCGATATTTGTTTTAATATGAAAATGTTTACAAAACTTTCGTAAATATTTTTCGTAAAATTATTAACTTTTGAGAAAAAAATAAGAATTGAAAATGTTGACTTTTTTGCCAATTTCTAAAAAAACTAACTAATTTTTCAAGTTTCAAATTATTTGTTTTAACTCTTTACCAAGTATGTTAAACGACGACAACATTCAAGAATTAAATATAACTAGTATAACATTAAATTGCATATCAAGAAACAACAGTAATATTAATAATAATAATGCCTAAAACAAAACATCACACCAAATGTCGTTCAGTGCTCAATAAAATTCAAGACAATTGTTTGAATTAATTAATCAAGAGCATCGAGAATGGCAGAAAGATCATAACTGAAAGAAGAGGCGAGATCGTGGTTCAAAAGGAGAGATGTACTGATGGTATACAACAAAATCCTACACACCGATCTGGCCTACCATCTCCACCCGGTAGAATTGGACCTCTTTCAAGTCTACATTCACCAAAATGTATAAATTGAAGGAACTGCAACAACAAGAGGCTAAAGTGAGAAATACAGTGTGCGTTTTCTCTCCTCATTATCCTTAATTGATTTTCAAGGCCTTCTTTCTGTAAATGTAAAATCTAGTGGATCATATCTCACGATGTACACATCGTATCGAGTCATACTGGGGACTTAAAAGTGACATTAAAAAATGTTCTACGACGATTTTGTATTTGGTTAAGCCTGTTGTATGTTGTAGCATTCCAAGCAATAATCAACAATACAAATGTTACTTTTTTTAAAAAAAATCCCAATAATAAAGTATCAAATTCTGATAATAAAACTATTAAATCCCTACAGCAAAAAATTTAAAATAATGATCTTACAGTCACAAAAGCGGATTATGGTAACGTGACAGTAATAATAAATAGAACAGATAATAATAATAATAAATGTTTATTGATATTGTGCCACTACAAGAATGGATATACAAGTCATTACTACAAACAATTATGGCCAGAAAATTTTATTTAATCATCAGTTGTAATTAAAATTAAAAAGGATCCGACCGCTAAATTACAAACACAATTAAAATCACTAATTGTTAACAATTCATTATTTTGCAATTCAAATTCCTAGATTAAATAGCTTCATAAAAATTACAAAGATAAACAATCAATTCGCCCTTTAGTCTCCTATTCTACACACCTACTAAAATTAGTGGTGTGTTTAAAATCATTTACTAATTTTTCAGACACACATTCCATAAAAAACATTACAAATTACTAACCTTAATAAAAACACAGGAGCTCCTAATTATAAACTTTCGGTATATCTAATATATTTGTTAACATCCCTGCTAAAGATTGTATTAATTTTATAATTCAACACGACAAAAATAACGTTAATTCCAGAGTAAAAATAGAGTTTTAAAACATTTGAGAAATCCCACTTACACATAATTATTCTTCCTTTAATAATAAATGGTATATTTAATGCCCAGAAATTCTCTACTCTCTTCCCTACTTCTTTATGGAAAATTTGACTAACAAAATCTTTAACTCTTTAAAATAGTGATATTGCTATGTAGATGACATTTTTCAACATTCTTCATCCTTTAATTAATTTCACCGTGAGAACCCAAAGTAACAATACCATTAATTTCTTAGATCTATCCATTTGTAAATTCAGTAACACTTTACAGACACTATAATTCCTAACAATTCCCGTCATTAAAGGATGCTAAAAATGGAATATCGTTAAAAAAATAGGAATAATAAAACAAATGGCCAAAAACAACGGCTACTCAACCATATTAATTGATCAATTAATACGAAAATATAAATTAAACCAAGTTCAGAAATATATATATACACAAACAACTTTAGAAGACAATACGCTTTTGTCAAACTATTTTCGCAATGATTAGCCTTAAAATCAAAATATTCTTGAAAAACAGAACGTTAAAATGGCAATTAAATGTAGCAACAAAATTTCAAATATAATTTACAATCCAAAAACGAAAATAGATAAAATGAAAAAATCAGAAATTTACAAATTAACGTGCGAATCATGTAAAGAATTTTACATCGGTCTGTCTGGTCGAAATTTTGAAATACGAACGAGCTTTTCGATTAAAACATAATAATTCTACTTTCGCTAATCATTTACTTGACAAAAATCACATATTCAGCAATTTTAGTGATAAATGACGTAAAATGGATTTACTGTAAGCGCTAGAGATTCATAAAGCAAAAAATGAATCCCGGGATTTTCGAGGGTATATAAATAACAAAACACGAAAATATTTCGTAAAATCTACAACAAATGAGTCAATGTCTGTCGAAGTATTAGCTAGAGAAGTAGTTGTTTCAAAAGTGTTTTGTTTTTTGTAGTCTTAACAAGACTCATTTGTTGTAGACGTAAGGACTTATATATTTTATTATATAAATAACACCTGTTTAAATTTTAAGTACTTAATGTTTAATAATGATCTGTGTATGATCAAAACTATAGTCACACTCGATAAGTATATTTATTTTTATTTGTTTTAATTTTTTTACTATATTTTTGGCTTATTCAAACTATAATTTTTACGTTTTTAGCAGATTTTAGCATTTTTGTTAAATTTTAATAATAACTTTAAAATTACTCTTGATTTTAACTGGGGCTTTGGTTGTGATCACAACTACAATTTTTAATTTTGATTTTAATTTTAGTTTTCAATTGTACTTTTAATTTTAATTATGTTTAAGTTCTTTTTAAATTTGTTAAAGTTTAATTTGATTAAAGCAAATTTTATACACTGTCGTTCTGTTATTTCTCAAGAGAAAGTTTCTCATTTAAAGTATTTCACTGTTTTTATTGTTTTCGTCAAAATTCAAAGGTCAAATGGAATTTTTTTTTTTATTTTTAAATTGTTTAAAGTAAATTTTTAATAATTTTCTGTTTTCAACTGTTTTTTTATATATTTCATTCTGCTAAATATTTTTATTGCTGAAATAAATTTCTTCTAAATGTTCTTTTTTTGGAGAATATATTTTTACGATAAACTTTTCTTTTTTTGTTTGTAAATAAGTTTTTTTTTTATATTTTACAATTAAAAATCTTTATTAAACATGTCTTCTTTAGTTTCTTGTCAATTTAATTGTTTTTTTGTGTCATAAGTTTCAATTTAATTGAAATTTTTTTATTATGTTTTAACGTTTACGTTTTCCGCATATTATTTAAATTTCCTTTATTTATAACTTAAGAATGAAATAGTTCAAAAGAAATATTTATCCGTTTTAAATGAGCTTTTATCTAATTTCTAGGCAAAATTCATATTTAACCTTTAAAAATTTTCCATTGCTTAAAGCAAATTTTAAACATTTGACTTTTTTACTGTTCTTTCTTTGCAAGCGACTGTTTTTATTTTATAATTTACAGCTGTTATTGGCAAATTTTCTTAAGTACAAATAAACTCAATGTTCTTTGTTGTTTCAAAGGAAATTATGAATTCTTACACACACACATTTTTTATTGACAAACTTTATACATATTTACATTTAAATAAATTTTGCAAACCAACGTCGAAGGGAGTCAATAAGCTCTTGAAGGAATTGAATGGCTTTTGCTAGTGTATGAGCATGTGTGATTAAGGTTGTGTCATCTGCAAATTGAATGAGATATTTGGATGGGTTTACGTAGAGAAGATCAGGGTTGTAGTCATCAATGCAAAAATGTTATATAACAAAGGTGAGAGAGGAGAGCCATGAGGAAGTCCTTGTTCGGAAGTAAAGGAAAAAGAAAATGAATTAATCTTTATTTTTTTTTGGAAATTCATTTTTTTGTCAAATGTTACAATATTTTAATGAAAATTTGATTTTTTTTTCTTAATCGTTTGTAATATCTTAAAATTATTAATTGAAACAATTTAAATGACTTAGGCAAAATTCTTTTTTTTTTCTTTGATAAAAATTTCAATGGCTTAAAGCAAATTTTGAACAGTTTTTTGTTCTTTCTTGACAAGTGTTTTTATTTTAGAATCTGTTTTGTTAGTAAACTTCAATAGTTAAACAAATGACAATTGTTTTTATCAAAATGAATTCTTTATTTATCAAATGTAGCAGTTTCTTCTCTGGAAATTTTAATTGTTTTTGTTTAATAAGAAAATCAATTATTAATTAATGTTTAAATTAAATTACTCATGGTTTGTTTCACAATTTTAATTTAATTTAAACCTTCATTCATAATAGTTTAAAATGTTTCACCAAGTGATAAATGAGAAAGTCATTCAAGAAATATGAAAAAATTTTGTAGAAAATTTTGCATAGTTTTCTAAATGAGTTTTAAAAATGCTTTTTTTCGCAATAAAATCATATGTAGCAATAAGACCCATTTTAATTTAAATGTCGTGTCTGGGGTAATGTAAATCCGCAGGCACTGTTTGATGTGCACTGTGGGCTGAATGAATCATTGATCTGTACTGACGAAGTCGCTATCGGGATATACTAAGTAAAGTTTCATGAAAGCAATGATTTGAACTTTAGTGACATGTGGTTTTAACAAAACGGAGCCACATGTCATATAGCACATGAAACAGCCACTCTACTTCAAACTAAATCTCTTGGTCATGTTATGTCTCAAAGATAGTTGAAGTCCTCTCTTCAGAGAAATATAAGCCAAACTTGGCAAGAAAAGAATGGAACAACCTCCACCAAAGAGACCTTATGTCACACAAGTGTCACCAAAGCAACAGTAGGCAAGAGTGGAAGAGTGGACCTATTTTATTTTTGCTGTTCATTAATGATATAGTAGATGTTATAGAATTCGGTGAATGCTTAATGTATGCTGATGATTTGAAGTTATTTCAAGTTGTAAAGCGCCCATCGGATTGTAAATTACTTCAGGACGATTTAGATCGTATATATGCATGGTGCGTTAATAACAAATTATCTTTAAACCATGAAAAATGTATTTCAATTTCTTTTACTAGGAGTGCATGCCCATTTAATTATCATTATATTGTTAATTCATCGCCATTGAAATGTGCTGATTCTGTCAAAGATTTGGGTGTAATATTTGATAGCCGCTTGACATTTAAAAGTCATATAAGCAAGGCATGTGATAAGGCTGTAAAACTGTGGGGTTTTGTTTGGCACATCTCTAAGGATATGAATTCTGATTGTCTAAGATTATTGTATTGTACGTTAGTAAGGTGCCACCTAGAATATGCTTCCCCTATTTGGTCACCGTATTTGAATATTGATATAAATCGTATTGAATCAATTCAGAATCGGTTTTTGCCGAATATGGAATATAAACTTTGCATACAGCACATTCAAGGTTGTTATGAGTCAATAATGCAAACATTAAATATATCATCACTTAAAGATCGCAGGAATATTACTGATCTCTGCTTTCTGCACGGTTTACTTAATGCCGATATTTATTGCCCATTTCTGCTTTCGGAAATTAACATATATGCTTCCAATTTTAAACGTTCACTTAGACATTGTGATTTATTTAGTGTTAGGACTCATACAACTAATTTTTTACAAAATAATTCATTTAGCCGTATCCTAAGATCTGCTAATACTTTAAATAAAAACTCATGGTTTAATTTATTTGGTTCCACAAAACGCTGTTTCAAAAAATTACTATTAAAATTTTTGTAATTTTTTTGTTCCCTTTTAAATATGTATTCAAACATTAATTCTTTATTTTCTTTTTCTCTTCTATTATTCTGTTTATTAGTACTTATAATTAGGTTAGTTAGTATAGTTAATTTTAAGTATAAATTAATTGTGTTCTATTGTATTCTTTTTATATTGTAAAATGGGGTCCCCCGTAAATAAATCTTTATTTATTTATTTATTTATTTATTTATCATATTTTTATGAACTCGAGCCTTTCCATGAACAATCAAAATTTTTGTAAGAAAGTATTGTTATATATGTAATTTGAACTTTATTTTGTAAGTACATTGGATAAATAAATAGTATAATAGTTGCCAGGTCTATACTTTACACTATTAGCAATAGAATTCAAAATTTTCAAATATCTTATGTTTTATCAAACAACAAATCCTAAAGTCCAATTTGGATCACCATATAATAATCAAATAGTTGAAATAGAAATAATAATACATTACTTTGCTTTGTTGACTATAATGTTAATTTAAAACTTTTGTTATACAATTCAATATTATAACTTTTTACAACAAAACTTAATCAAAAATAAAAAATAGTTGTAGAATTACTAATGACTATAATATTTACTAATCGGTTGTCATTGTCAAACTTACAGTACCCTAAAATTACAAATTAGTAATTTAATAATAATAATTTATATAAACAGTTGAAAATGGCATGTAAGTTTCGGGATTAGTTTTGGCATTGTAAATTTTGATCGCTTCTAATACATCTACTTTTCAAACTTTTTCTACTAACTGGTTTACCGAAAATACATCTTTGCTGAAATAATGGTTTGAGACTAATAAATAGTTTAACCACAAAAAAGGTCAGCATGTACTCTATTTACATCCTCCATTTGAGTATGATGTGTCTTTTGCGGTTGGTTTCCTTTATTGTTTCAGAAGACTGTTAAGAAAAAAATAATTGTGTACCAAAATGAATTGTCCTACCCTGCACTAATAGTACATTTGCCATAATAAGAATAGGCGACCATTTGCTTCGAAGTGCTTAGTGCGCAAAAATCTTTTGTTGGATTTGGCTCATTTTGAAAGACCTATGCGATAATCTGTTACTTACTTTCAGGTTCATGTGCATATTTACATAATTTTCCACTTTTTGCAATATCATAGATGTATTTTGAATCACCGCGTATATTTTGTGACTTTTTTAGAACGATTGTTTGTGGATTTTTTTCTGGCAGCTTAATTTTCATGCAATATTGAATATATGCTGGTCCCACTAAAGCCTAAAGATCCTTTAATCTCACGTTAAGTCATATGACGATCTTGCAATATCAGTTCACGATAAGCATGAATGTTTTCTGTGACAACATCCGATTTTGAACAACCTTAATGAAATTCATAATTAAGCAAACTACAGCCACGATTAAATTCCACTTCATCGTCTAAAACCGAATGAAATTAATCGATCCACTGCTATTACTAACCTACTTGGAAAGTTTATTGATAAAACTGGGTTTAGTTCACTGATTTCGTATATTTAATCAACTAGTTTCTGAGAGAGCGCCATAAAATAAATAGAGCCATAAATTGGGGGAAAACCCAGCGTTAATGACAACGAAGAGATTTGGTCTTTCCCAATACTTAAAGCACTCATTACCTGAATATATAAAATCTGCCAGGGTTTTTCAGATTACTCTTGATAATACTTTAACAAGCGAAACTAGTTGAGAAAATACATAAAATCAGTGAAACGAACATTTCCTTTCCTAATACTTCATAATGTTTCACCACGAGAAAAGTGAGAAAATTATTCAAGAAATGTAAAAAATTTCTGCACGAAATTGCTAATTCTATTTCTTGGCCGATATAAAATTTTCTTGTAACTGTAAACAACACAAATGGCACATCCACACGTTCTAAGTAATACTACTGACGTTAATGAAACGGTTGTTAGATGGCAGCACTTGGAACGTCCATTCCTAAAGCATAAAAGTAAACCCCCGCATTAACTATTGTTTCCGCAAATCGGTTATCTAAATGTTCATATCATATTTGTAGAAGTTTTAACTATAATATGTACTGTAACAATTAAATGGCATAAAAAATCGGAATAAAAATATATTGAGAAATGTATACAGATAAAATCGTGGCATTTTCAAATAAGACACAAAATCACCACTACGTTTCTACCGAGTGGAATCGATAAACATAAAAGAAAAGCACACAGTTTAAATAAAGAATTTGAAAAAGGACCTGTATTTACCCTTTTCGTGTCTGGCGCTATCGATTAGTTTACAACTCTTCCAAACTAAATTCTGCTGGCGTGCTAGTTGAATTAGATGTGCAAATAAAAAAGGAAATAATAAGGAAATATGGTAACCTAGGAGTACAATGGGTATTATTAATGGCGGAGGAGAGGTCTGTAAACAAAGTGTAAAAGGGGACTAGGGATGAGAGCCGGGATAAAATAGCATTAAGTATATTGGAAGGAAGTAGAAAAATAAGATTATTAAAAAAGGGAAAAAAAGGGTTGAATTCTAGAGTATAAAAGGCTTATAGCGCTAAGGAATTCTTCTCGAGGATATATTTCAGTTTTAATATTACTTAAGAACAAAATCAAATAGCTAATTATTTTGCACTTAATTAATATTTATTAAAACAGAAATATATCTTTTATTTAATGGTGATTAATATGAAGATATTATTCTTAAATACTTCCCATCTTCATTACTACAATATGTGGATTGAGAATATTTCCATTTATAGTTTATTATTTGTATAATTATTTGTTCTAATACGTATACAGTTTTAATAGCATATACGTTTCCTAAAGTATATTATTGGCTTACGAGGCATCATTAAATAGGGTACTAGTAATGCCAAGGTTTACATAACGGTACACCTTACTGACCTACAATAACCCGACAATGGGTATACAAGACATTTGCATTTCCAACGCCCATCCATTTAAAATTATAATTGATCCAAAACAAAGCCGCAATCTGGAACGCGAATTCCCTTAATGAATATTAATTGCTGTGAAAGAAAACGTTTCAATCGTATCGCATCGATCGCAGGTGAATCCGGACCATTGTTGATGTAATATTATTATTCCCTTGCCCCCTCCCTGCCCCCTTATTTCGACCCGAGTTAATTATCGACGGAGTCATCTAACGAAACTGGCCACTGGTCATCTCATCATCGGCTTACCACCACTGGGCCAAGGTAACGGGAACGGTGACGTCAGAGCACCGCGAGAGAGAAAGATAGTCAGCTGTTTGGAGAGGAATGCGTACACCGTTACATAACGAGCTCCATTAGATTTCAGATTTCTGAGATCAACATGTGATGATGTTTCTTCGGGCTGCGCTACAATCTCATTATAATAAGGCACCTGATCTAATTATAAACGAATTATGTATGTTGTTAACATCGCGTAGTCGGCGATGTGTTAAATTTATTGATACAGTTTCAAGAGATATTTTTTTCTAGTGAAATTTATGCAAAATTATGCTAACCTACAGGCCCTTAATACGAACGTCTGGCGAAACTAAAAGTTCATCGCAAGTTTTAAGAAGAATAGCTTAGCATAATTAACGAGTTTTACAGGAATTATTTTAAAAGCCTACTCTCTTTACTTTATCCTTTTTAAATTTTTGATTACGATAAAATGCATGCTTTAGGTCCTTAAATATAGCATTCAATGTGATTGAATAACAATTATCTCGAGTTGTAATTTTCGTTTCATCAAAAATTAAGTTTTACATTGCTGCCAATATATCTCTAGCTGTAATTAATCATTTGTTTTTGAGGGTATTAGAACCACGTATGTTTTAAATATACTTCCGAATTTAAAGGCAATACAGAGAGCAATTCTGATTTTAGAATTTTAAAAATCTCGAGTTGTACATTTTGTATCATCAAATATTAAGTTTTCTCTGCTGCCGTTTTATCTTTAGCTATAGTACTTCAATTGTTTTTGAGAATATCTAAACCACCTATTTATTTTGAAGTCAATTTTGATTTTACAATTTTTAAAATCTTTGGTTTTAATTTCCATTTCACCAAAAATTAAATTTACACTGCTGCCATTAAATCTCCAGCTGTAGTACATCAGCAGTTTTGAAGATATAAAAACCACATAATTTTTTAATGCATTTACAAATTTTGAAGTCAATTCAGTATTCGATTTTGTTTTTATAAATTTTTAAATCGCAAGTTGTAATTTTCGTCATATCAAAAATTTTTTTTTTTCTGTTGCGGTTTAATCACCAGCTATAGTACATCAATTGTTTTTGAGGATATCAAAACCATATAATTGTTTGATACGGGTACGAATTTTGAAGTCAATTCAGTGAGAAATTTTGACTTTGGAATTTATTTAATCTCAGGTTGTAATTTTCGGTTCGTCATAAATTAAGTTTACACTGCTGCTGTTTAATGTCTATCTATAATACTTCTATTGTTTTTGGGGATATCAAATGCACATAATTTTTTAATGTACTTACAAATTTTTAAGACCATTCAGCAAACGGTTTTGTTTTTATAATTGTTTAAATCCCGAGTTATAATAATCATTTCATCAAAAATTTAATTTACACTGATGCGCTTTTTCTCTAGTTATAGTATTTCAATTGTTTTTGAATATATCAAAACACATCATTTTTTAATGTACTTACAAATTCTGAACTCAATTCAGTGAGCAATTTTGACTTTAAAATTGTTTAAATTTCTACTTGTAATTTTAGTTTCATCAAAAATTAAATTTACACTGCATCCGTTTCATATCTAGCTGTATTACTGCAATTGTTTTCGGGGATTTCAAATGGACATAGTTTTTGAATGTACTTACAAATTTTAAACTTAATTCACTAAGCGCTTTTGTTTTTTAATTTTTTTAAATCTCGAGTTGTAATTTTCGTTTCACCAAATAATTTGAACAATATTTTTCGAATATATAAATCTTTTGTTTTTCTCTTGCTAGATTATTTCTTCTTTAAGAAATTCTCTACTGATTTTAGATTTTTGTTCTGATTTAAACAAATTTTAATTTAAGCTGGTCTTTATATTTTTTTCTTTTAAGTTATCGACTGACTAAAAAGAAAATCCATTAGATTTTTTGTAAATCTTATTTTAAGCAAAGTTTGTTTAGTAAGTTCCAAGAGAATTAGAAAAAATGATTAAAATATTTCAATTATTTTTAATAAGTTTTTTTTTCCAAATTTTTAAAACTATATTTTCTTTGTTAATTATAAATTCTTTAAAAATAAATTCAATGCAATTTTAACTGGGTCTTTTTAAGTAAAAAAGGCAACTTCTAACTTATAGATTTTTGGAATGTCTCTCATAATTTGGGTGATTTAAATTTATAGATATATTAAATTTGTTTGTTTTTGATAGGAAAATGAAAAAGAGAAGAATGCGAGTAGATATAATGAAAAAAGAAATTAAAGAAATAAAGGAGAAAGTAATTACAGAGAATAACAAACTTTTCTTTGTTTGTCCCTCTTTCATTTTTCTTTACCTTTTCTTTTTTACTCCTCTTTCATTTTTGTTATTCTCCGTAATAACTTTCACCTTTTTTTCTTGAATTTCTTCTTTCATTATATCTACTCGCATTCTTCTCTCTCTCATTTTCCTCTCTCGCGCTTTTCTCATTCTCCTCGTCTTACATTTCTTCCCCTTTTCTTTTCTGTGTTCCCTTGATTTTTGTTTATTCCTCTCATTTCTTAATTTACTCTCTCCTCCCTTTACTCTAATTTCTCCACTCATTTTATTTTCTCTTACTCATTTTTCTCTCTCGTACTTTTCTCTTCCTCTTCCTTTTATTTTATTTCTTTACCCTTAGTTTTTCTTATTCCTCTCATATTCTGGTATTTCTTAATTTACTTTCATATTCCTTTACTAATTATATCTACTTGCATTCCTTTTTTTTCTCAGTCACGCTTCGCTCTTTCTCTTATTATTACATCTTTTCCATCTCTATTTCTCTTTTCTCCCATGTTTTCCCTTTCATTTTCTCATCCCTGCTTTCTGTCTCACCTCTTGTGCTTTTTACTTTTTTTTCCTCTTTCCTTATAACTTTGATCTTTCTAATATTTTCTGCTTCGTCTCTCCCTCTCTCTCTTTCTCTCTCTCTCTCCTTCTCTCTCTCTCTTGCCTATCCATTATCCATTCATCCATTTAGGGCCATCTTTATTATTTTTTGTTTTGTATTTATTTTATCCTATCTATTATCCTCCTCAACTTTCTCTTTTATTTCTCTTCTGCTTATATAATTTTTGTGACAACGTCAACTTCAATAGCAACTCCGACGAACTAGTCGAATTGATCAACCACGAAAAAAGGAAATATAGAGAAGAGAAAAGTCAAGAAGAAGTGGAGACAAAAATTATATAAACAGAAGAGAAATAAAAGAGAATAATAATAATAATAATAATATTTATTTCCCAACAGACTACAGTCCATTACAGGGTAATATAAGAACTATAATGCAAAGATAAAATACAACATATAATACAAACAAAATAAAAATGTAAGTGTATAAGTACAATTAAATTATAAATAGACATTGACGGATAAAATTATTGAATAACTAATGATACAAGATTTTTAAAATTTCTTAAGCTATGGTGAAAAATATCGGCCCGATTCTCTACCTCATGGTAGGATTTGTACATATTATAAAGTGGTGAATGAAAATGATGTAACGTTTTGGGTACTGAGAATGAAAATGTGACTGGGTTACGAGTGCATAGCCTGGGAACGTGAAATTCCAGTCTTTCTGTAAAACTCTGATCATCAATTCTGCCATTGACAAGCTTATATAAGTTACAGATCGAAAGGAATTTATGATTGTTTGCAGTTGACCTCCTGTCGAATTCTAATAGTAAGCTGGTGTACTGTATATTTCTATCCGGGTAAATACCATACCTCTTAAAAAATAAAAATTTTAAGAATTTTCTTTGCACACCCTCAAGTAGGCCCATTAAGTACAGTTGGTAAGGCGACCACACTAAAGAGCAATACATCAGCTTACTGTTAATGAATGAATCGTACAGTGTAATAAGCGTGTCAATATTGGTGAATTGCTTACAATTTCTAATAATGAAGCCCAACAGACGATAACACTCATTAACCAATTTAAGTATATGGCTTTTAAAATTAAGTTTGGAGTCAAAAGTTACACCCAAATCCTTGATCTCAGAAACTCTTTGTAACTTTGACTGACCAATATAATAGTCACTGAAGATGGGATTGGTATTCCTGGTAAAAGTAAGGACACTACACTTGTTTATGTTCATTTTGAGACCATTATCGTTACACCACACAAGTAATTTGTTCAAGTCCTCTTGAAGTAATTGACAATCTGAGACATTCTTGATTATCCTGTAAAGTTTGATGTCATCGGCATACATTAAGATATCAGATGAAATGTCACTGCACACATTATTAATAAATAGAAGGAACAGCAGTGGTCCAAGGTTGGATCCTTGGGGTACACCGGTGATAGCTTCATACGGAAAGGATTGGACACCTCCATGCTCCACAATCTGCGAGCGATCCCTCAAGTATGAGTCAATGACGTTGATGATGTTACCAGTTATATTAAGATCTTTAAGTCTAGAGACAAGTATTGTATGAGGCATATTATCGAAAGCCTTGCTCAAGTCTGTATAAATTACGTCAGTTTGGCACTGCTTATCCAAGTTCTCGGAGACGAACTGAGTGAAGTTAATTAAATTAGTTCCTGTAGAGCGGCCGGGCATGAAACCATGTTGTTTAATTGTAATGGAATGACGAACCATGAATAGAATGTGTTTGCTCAGAATACACTCAAATATTTTAGAAAAATTACTCAAAAGAGCAATTGGCCGATAATTTTTGATCTGATTGCGTTCACCAGATTTATGCACGGGAACAATCTTCACTTTCTTCCAAACCCGAGGAAACTTACCATTTTTTAGGATAAGGTTAAAAATGTAAGTCAGAGGTTGATACAAAACATGTCTACAGTCTTTCAGAAGAAAAGAGGGTATGTTATCCAAGCCAGCTGTCATCTTTGCTTTAATACTTTTAAGTTGTTGAAGGACTTCATCCTCAGAAACCAAGAACAAGCCCATGCATTCTGGAACAACCGGACTGGAAACACTGTGATTATCAGTAGAAGTGTCATATGATGATTCAAAATGATTTGCAAATGCATTTACAATATCAGAGGCACAAGAGTAAGTTTCATTCTCTGTTTTCATAACACCTGGTATACGGGTAGTATTCTTCATGGCGTGAACATAATTCCAAAATTTAGTAGGTTCCGTTTTTAAATTATCCTCGGCGGAGCGTATATAGTGGTCACGTTTCAACTTCAGCTTGTGTTTGACAAGTCTACGTGAGTCTTGGTATTTAATTAGATGGTTTGTGTTTTTAGTCCGCAAATATTTAGAGCGAAGATTCTCTTTATGCTTGATATCCCGAAGCAATTCCGAGTCGAACCACGGTGGAGTGTCTTTTTTGAAATTACGCACTTTGAAAATGGGGACATTCATATCTAGAGTTGAATAGAGTTTATTATAGAAATAATTACAAGCCTCGTCTACATCATCCAAGTTGTATAGTGTATCCCATTTTATATTAGCTATATCGTTATATAATTTTGTAAAATTGGCCTTTCTAAAGTTGTATCGATACTGGTGTTGTACTTCGAATTTCGGAACCTCGGTACATCCTAAAGTGAGGCTTACATGTAGGGACGGGTGGTACAGATCTTCAGTTACAAGAGGTTCAAAGTCTCTATGTAATACACACTTTAATTGATTGGATACTATAGATAGATCCAATATTCTATTCATATTGTTCGAGACTGTATTACATTGCCTCAGGCCATGAAACTCCAGAAAATTATTTAACGCAGTTATAGAAGTTGTATGTAAATCGCCACTAAGACTTAGGTTATACTCAGGTATGTTAAAATCTCCCATAAGCAAAACATAATCATATAGCGTAACAATTGGATCCAATGCCTCAAAAAATGAGTTTAAAATGTCGATGCGAGCTTTTGGAATATAAGTGCAAACTAGTAATATTGTTTTGGCAGTAGTAGTTAACTTTACTGCAACCGCATCGATGGATTCATGAAAATGAAATGAAATGAGAAAGTTGAGGAGGGTAATAGATTGGATAAAATTAAACAAACAAAAAATAATAAAGAAGGCCCTAAATGGATGAATGGATATGGGTAATGAATAGACAAAATTCATAAGAAACGGACAAACCAGACAAGTTGATCAGAGATTCCTTAAAAGAAATAGTGCGCTACTTGTAACAACCTCATGATAAAAATGTAGAGATAACAGATAGATGTCGCTAAAGACTGGTCGGATGAGGTGTTTAGTATTCGAACTCGTTCAGTATTGATTGTCCCTTTTTTTAGATAAGGGTTAAAATATTGCGCTGTTCCTTGCCGCTGCGAATAAAGATAAGTACAAATAAGTAGCGTCCTCTTTACCTTATGGGTTCGATTATATCAATTGCGGACATGTGAAGATCGTAATTGACGTGGAGGACGCGGACTCCAGTAGTTCGGAATGATTGGTGGAAAGATCGTAATTGATGTGGAAGATGCAGACTCCAGTAGTGCGAAATGATTGGCGGGCAAGATGTTTCCGAAATTTATAAAAGAAGAAGAGTGCAATGAGAATCTGGTCCACTGTCATTCCCTTTCTCTGATATCAGTCGACAGGTACTGCACGTTGTACAAGGAGTTGAAGAATAAGCAAGGGAAGAGTTGGGTTCAGATTTGACCCGAAAATACAGATCCGCTAAAGTTCATCTCTGAAGACGTTGCTATAACCACATATTTCATTTTCTTATGGGAGAGAGTTGATTCAGGTAAAAATCCCGGTTTTGTCGGTCTTGGATGTGGAAACGTTTCTCTGAAAGAGGAGGGATTCTCCGGTTTTTTTGTCGATGTGAGGAAGCGAAAAATTAGAGACTTGTATCCAGAGACCGTAAAATTAGAGATAGAAACAATAGTACCTTTAAATTCTTCATTGCTGAATAATTGGCAACCACTCAGATGAGTTAACACTACCTGTAACAGCGGTGCACAGTTATAACAGGACCAACTTTCTTGTCCTGCCCTGTTGTAGTTATGATTTTAACGGCCAAAAGTTCAGCAGGAAGAACCTTAACAAAAGTCAGTTCGCTGAGTATTTAGTATCCCAGAAGTGCGGATTTGATGTTAAGGTAAAAGAATTATGAATATTATCGACGAAAAGAACGTGTTTGATTAGTCACAAGCGTTATTATGACAGAGATGTGTTTTCCACCATCGACAAGCAAATTACACATATAATTAATGGACGTTGAGGTGTGACGGATTCTGATTGGGTTAATGATTTCCAACCTAGAAACAGGAAAAGTAAGGAACTCTACCAAGTTGAACAGGGAAGATAGTTAACCGTGTTGTTCAAAAATTTCTGGAGGATAAGCACGAGATAAATAAATGTAATGGATCAATTTAGAACTCTGGAGGGGATGTTGCATTTCCTGAATTAATTAAGTCAGTTGATGGTAATGGTCTTAAAAAGTTGAAGAATAAATGTAGGGTCTTGAAGGCTTTGTTAAAGAACCACAGATATATATTCGACGTCCGGCAGGAAAGGGTTTAAATTAGGCTAACATGATTGTATAAAGATGTACAAAAGTATAAAGATAAACCCTGCTGATTTTTGAAGAATCATCCGAGTGTGTGTTTGAGTGATGATGGTTGAAATAGGTAGTAAATTGATAAACACTTGGTTTGTTCTACTGATTTTTTGTATTTAATCAAGAGTGTTGTAACAAGGTATTAGGTATTAGTTATTAGGTATGTATTCATCCAACATTCTACAAATGATTCTAATATTATACATAATAATAATCTACAAAAATTTTGATCTTGAATTGTAATTTGTATTTGGAAAGGCTTCACAAAATATGTGTTCTTCCATTCAATGATACCAGAAGACTAGAGGGCTTCTTCTGGTATCAGTTGCTCCATGTAGATCAGTGAAACAAACCAAGTATTTAGCAATACACTACCAATTATTTCATAATGTTTCACCAAGAGATAAAGGAGAAAATTATTCGAAAAATATTAGATAATTGTGGTGCTTATAATCATGATTACATTTTAATATATAGTTCTAACAACTATGTTTCTTTCGTTATTCTATTTGACTTCTTAACCTATTCTGGTACACCTTTATAAAAATTATCCTTTCTTTTCTTTACTCACTTCTTACATTCTTCCTTTCCTTATTTTCCTCTCTTGCGTTTATCTCTTCCTCTTCTTCTTTATCTCTTCTATCTCATTTCCTTACCACTCTTACTACCTACTTTTTGTTTTCTTACAAATTTTCTCTGCTTTGTCTTCCTATCTCTCTTTTTCTCTGTTCTTCCTATATACTCTTTCTGTCTTCTTTATAATTTGTTTCGTTTTATCTTATGCCATCTGCCTTCTTCTTCTTACACTACATACTCTCCTCTGCCTACTATATTCTTGTATCTTCTTCTTGTTTTATATATCATCTATATTTTTCTAGTTTGTCGCTTCATTCTTTCAGCTCAACTTCATTGCTAGGATTCTGTCCCTCAATATTAATATTTCTCTATTCTTTTCCCTATATTTTTGCCTCTGTTTTCAATTTTTTTCCGTAACTATTTTTTTTTCATTTTCTATTTTTCTTCTTCTTCATCTTTTTTTCTTTTCTCCTTTTGATTATCTTATTTTTGTCTCATTTCTCCACTCTTCCTCTCTCTTGTTCAGCTGTAGTGTCTTCATATCTTCCTTCACTTTTATCTTCTTTATCTTACCCTAATAATTCTATATTATTTTATTCTCTCGTATCTCTGTTTCTCTCTATACTTTTTCTCCTGTGCCTTTTTCTTTTATTTTCGCTGATTGCTCTTTTCTTCTTTGTTAATATGAAATGGTTTTAACTTACATTAAACAAAGTTAAATAATTTCTTTATCCGTTTCCTTATAATATGACCTCTTTTGGGAAATCAATTTTATTGTGATTAAAATTAATCGTAAACTAATTCTTGTATGAATTACAGGGTCCATTATTAAAGTAATGCCCATTTTCTGGGAAAAATATTTTCATGGTTTTTTGTGCCACTGGCTGCTCTACCTTTTTAATTCTTCATCACATTTCTCGGTCTGTTTTACCACGTTGCGATGGATAGTCGCTTCACAATAAAATCATGCTCCTCACTTTTACAATAAACCCTGTATTTATTATTAAAACTCCAACTCTAGACCTTGTATTAAACCTTTGCCAGAAATTTTCACCTTCGTCACTGCTACTTCTCTCTCCCTTAATATTAATTTCTTACTTTATATTACTCTGTCTCTCGCTTCTTCGCTTCTGTCTCTACCTATTCCTCCGTGGCAATTTCCTTTTCTTTCTCTAGCTTCCTCATATTTAATTTAGTTTCTCTTTTGGATTATCTTATTTCTATCTCTTTTCTTCACCCTCTCTCTCCCTCAGTATCCTCAGTATCTTCTTTCACTCTTATCTCTTCTTTATTTTACCCTCATAATTTTTGATTATTTCATTCAGTCGTATCTCCCTTTTTCTCTATACCTATTCTTTTGTACCTATTATTTTCACGAATGCTTTTCTCTTTTCTTGTTTGTTAATATGAAATAGTTTTCTCTAACTGCTCCCTCAAAATTAATCTCTAGTTCTGTATTTTTTCTCGTTTCTCTTAATTTTCTCTGCCTCTTTGCCTGCTGTCTTCACTTTTTCTTCAGTGACTATTTCTTTAATTTTCTCTGCGCCCCTTTATAATCTCGTCACCTCTCTTTTGTTTTCTCTTTTGGATTATCTTATTTCTATCTCTTATGATAGAGACCTTCCCTCTCAGTTGTATGGAATTATACGAGAGATAGTAAAATAAATAATCAACAAAATAATAGAAAATCAGAATGATGAAAAATTACCAGAGACCTGAGAGGTTTCTCGAGATTTAAAATAAGCAATTCTAAGGTTGAATGAAAGGCCAAGAAATAGAGGAGATAAAGACAAGAAATACAAAGCAATTTACTTAATAAACACCATGGAAAACTTTTTATAACAAGGCTAAAGAAAGAGATAGCTAAAAATATAAGGACTACAATATTTTGATTAAGTAAAGAGGCTAAAAGGCTAAGAAACTGAAATGACCGTGAACGTTGGAGGTAAAATATCGAGGAGGCCAGTTGGGCTTTATCAAGAAAATACTAAAGAACCTACTTGGAATAATAAACAATTTCCATAGAGAGTATTTCTCGAGATTTGAAAATAGGTTAAGATAAAATAAGTAAAAATGAAAAATAGGTAAGATCAATTTACTTGATAAATATGATGGGGATACTTTATAGAAAGCTAGAGGTAACAAGACTCAAAAAAGACGATGAACAACAAAAGGTGTTGATTTAGGAAAGGCGAATCTATAACAGAGGTTATAGAAAAGTTAATCCAGATTGCGGAAATAAGCTTTGGATATAATACTAGATAATAGAAGAGAAATTGCATTAATGATTAACGCATTTAAGGAAGTTCCATAAAGTAGGAAGTTTAGGGAAGAAATAGATTAGATTAGAAAAAGATAATAGCTGGTTCTGACTGGAGTAGAATTTCAAGGTTGGAAGTTCTGGATCGTTTTCTTCAACAGGGTACTTAAGACATGAATGTCTGAATGTGTATATATGAATATAGAGTACTTTCTAGTCGACCTAATTAATAATCCTAGATAAATACGAATAGTAGAGTAAAGGGAAATACATTTTTTAAAATATCAAAATAAAAGATAGAAGAAAAAAGGTCTTATGTCAATAGAAAATATGGCTGGATTTATGTTGACGAAAAAATGGAGTTTCATTGAGTGACAGGATATTCCACAGAGTCATGTATTTGAAAAATTGATATTGTAATTAATTATAGATGATAATCAACGTTTATAAATATAACCAAATTTGAACTCATTCATTTCCCGTCGTTTAATATTAATTAATATCCCATTAGGCAAATGAGTTCATTTAACCGATTCATAACAAAAACGGACGTACGGTTAGAACAAGGGTAATTCAAACTTTATTGACCGCCGAAACCTGTTGCAAACTAAACACACAAAATTAGCGGAATTAACATATCACCGTTACATCGGCTTACGAGCTGTTATTAAAGTGAGAAGGCGACTTTCGTTAATATAGACGAATAAGGCGCAGCTTTTAGACGGATTTAGTCTTAATGCGGTTTAGGAGTGTGTATTTAAAATTAAACGTTCGTGTACCGTTAGAGTTGAGAAAGAAATTGATCAGATAATATAAATGAACTACAAATTAAAAAAAACACAAATGTAATTACTTTTATCTAGTTTACAATTTACACAAACGTGAATTAAATCACAATTGAATAATAAAATGTATTAAAATCCTTTAGTTCGTTGTAGAAAATCACAATTGATCTATTTTTATTTTAAAAAGAAAATTATTCAATTATATTTGTTTCTCATTTTTCACTTGATGAAATATTATGTACCTAATAGGTAATTGGTAAAAAAATAAAGTTAAACGAACCTGTATTTTAGTCAATTACCTAATATAGAAATTATTCACACTTATTAATGATGAAGGTTTAAATTGAAAATTATAATTTAAATATAGAAATTATTCATACTTTTCTATTTTTTGTCTGGGTTTGTGTGTAATATAATTTAATCTAATAGACATACTTTCTTATTTAATAATATTACCGCTTTTCAAATATGGGGTAACAAGAACATTATCTGTCTTGATAAAAGTGAATTTTTATTCTTTCCCGTATGAAAAATGACACGTAAAATAGATACATCAAACTATATTAACATGCGTGGCTTGGTAAAATTTTATTACGGCTATTTACTGGATGATAAATTTTCCCACTTATCTAAATTCATATGTAAATTATGCAGTAGTAAATTGAGTCGAAAATAGGGTGTACGTGAACATGTTTCGGGCCGAGCTTTTGTCCCCACGTAGATGATATCACGATAACGGCTTAGAATTTTATATACCTTCTACATCTCTTTCGCCTTTTAGGTTATATTTATAAACATAATTTACCTTTTTTTATGAAAATATTATGTGGAAAATAAGTCTATTAATAATAAGGTTTAATTTAGGAGTATGAAGAAAATGGTCTAAGAATAAAAATAAGAAAAGAATATTGTTGATTTTTGAGGCTTTGACTTTGTTATACATGTCGAATATAAATGAAAGCACTTTTTTAATTTTGTAAAACACTTTTTATTTAACGTTGACTATAGTTTTGGCAACTTAACGTGCCATATGACAACTAAAGGCAATTTCAAGTACAAATTACAATCGTTGAAAATTGGAGTGCACAATAAGTCAATCTGGCGGTTAATTAGGGGAATTCCCGCATTATCGCAGGCTTTATGAATTTCCAATGATTCGAGGCGGTCCATTTTTCGCCCCTTTTCAGCGTAATGTATTATGGAGATTACATTCTTTCAAAAATAATGATTCTGGCTATTAGATCTTTGGCAAAAGTTGATTTTTTAATTTGTTTAATCTGATAATGAAATTCCGACCAAGATGCCCTTGACAATGTTGACAAATTAACTTATAGGTACCGGATTTGCTAAATTTATTGCGCATTGTTTTCGAATTGAAAATTAAATTTTTAATAACAAACGCTAAATGTAAACGAACAAATTGTAAATGTCATACAAATATATAATTTTGTTTAAACTATCCTGAAATATATAGAATAATCAACCCAGACGACTTTCATATACATAACAACTAATGACAGATCTTAAATAATAACTAGCAAATGACAAATGAAATGACAATGAACAGATGACACATAGCAAAAGATAAATGACAGATTGTCATCTGTGGGATAAGATAGAAAACAGATGATAGAAGACCTTGGAGAAATATAAAATTGAATACGAAAAATGAAACATGGTAAAGGAGAGATGATAAACGATACATGACAAATGACAAATAAGCATGACAGATGACAAACTACAGGTGATAAATTGGAGATAACGTAACATAAATTAAAAATAACATACCAAAATTGATAAATGATAAATCGCAAATGATAATTGATAAACAAATAAAAACAGATGATAGATATCAAATTTCTATGATATATGACAAATAGCAGATGGCAAATATCACATAACAGAACAATAGAAACAATAGAAGATAAACTATAAATGACTAATGATAGATAACGTTAGAAAAAGATGATATATGGCATTCGACAGATGACAAATGATGGATTATAAACGAGATGTGGCAGAAAATATTAGAAAAATTAAAAATATCGTACGAATATCAAAAACAAATGTTAAATGAGAAATGACAAATAGTAAATGTAAAACAAATATATCAATTTTTGTAAACTATCCTGTAATAATACGATATTTAACATACATAACAATGGCAGATGTTAATTAATAAACAAATGATAAATGGAAAATGACAACTGACATGATAATCGACATATAACATAGTAAAAGATAAATAACAGATTGCCATCTGTCATTTATCTATTTATCTAACGCCAGATGACATTAGATAAATAACAAGTGAAAGATGATAAATGATGTATGACAGATGACAAACGACAGTTGACCAATGATATAACAGAAAATGTAAAAGATGTGAAAAATGATATATGATCCGTCTTATCTGTATATTAATGTTAGTAAATAATAGATAACAAATGACAAATGACGTTAGATGGTATGTGGCATATGACAAATAACAAACGAAAGATGACAAGTGTTATAACGAAAAAATTGATAGATATGAATAATGACAAATGACTTATTCTATCTACACATTCATATTAGTAAATAGCAAATGACATATAATAAATGAGAGGTGACACATTTCAAATGATAAACGATAAATGGGATGTAATAGATGATAATTGACACAAAACAGATGATAGAAGGCCATGGGGAAATACGAAATGACACATAAAAATGAAATGACAGGTGATAGACAATATATAAGTAATGACACATGACTAATGACAGGCGCTAAATTGAAGATTACATAAGAGAAATTAAAAATAACAGAAAATATGAAAAATGGCCAATAGCCAATGGTAAACTATAAATAAATATAATAAATATCAAATTTGTATGACATATGATAAATATCAGATAACAAATAACATACAACAGATGGCAGATAATAAAGACAAACAATAGATGAAATGACAAATGAATGATGATGTTAGAAACAGATGATATATAATAAATGACAATTAACAGATGACAAAATATGAATCATAAATGAGATGTAGCAGAGTCTAAAGGGCAAAAAATATAAGAAAAATGATTAAAAATGTTTGATAAAATAATAAACCAAATCTTTTATAGCAATGATTTTATTTATTGAGCTCCACGCCGCTCATACTGTATACACAATCTAAAAATAGTTCGAATGTTTAATTACGTTTTGTTAATCGTTTAGATATATTATTTAGATTCATTATTTATTTTGACACTAAGTCGGCGATCTGTTAGAAATGATTCTAACCAAGACATGGTGACCTTACTACGAGGGTAGATTGAAAAGTTTCCGGAATGGGCAAGAAAACGCAGTAATTAAACAGGTTTATTTTTTATTTTTCAACATAGTACCCTTGCAGGGCGATACACTTTTCCCAGCGGTGCTCAAACTTTTTTAAGCCTTCAGAAAAATATGATTTCGGGAACTCTGCAAAATAAGCTTTAGTGGCGTCGATGACCTCCTCATTTGAAGTAAAGCGCTTGCTTCCGAGCCAAGTCTTCATGTTTGTGAACAAAAAGAAGTCGCACGGGGCCAGGTCTGGTCATAGCCCAATTCAACCAATTTAGCATTGGCGATTCGGGATGAATGGGCCGGCGCGTTGTCGTGGTGGAAGAGCACTTTTTTCCGCTGATAATGAGGCCGTTTCTCCTTCAATATGCCGTTGAATTGATCCAATAAATCGCTGTAGTCTTGTCCCGTGATAGTTCTTCCATTCTGCAAAAAGTCGATGTGTATCACACCTTGCGAATCCCAAAAAACGGTGGCCATGACCTTTCTAGCCAATGGGACAGTCTTTGCCTTCTTCGGAGCAGATTCGCCTGGAGAAATCCACTGTTTCGACTACTGCTTGGTTTCTGGTGTGTAGTGGTGTTTCGTCCACGGTCACGAATCGGCGAAAAAAATCCGTTGGATTACGTTTTAACAAGGACAAACACTCTTTTGAAGTGGTCACACGATTTCGCTTCTTGTCCATAGTCAGCAAACGCCGCACCTATCGCGCCGACAGCTTCCTCATGCCCAAATGTTCGTGCACGATATTTTGCACACGTTCATATGAGATGCCCGTGGTCTCTACTATTTCGCGCAACTTCACTTGTCGATCGGCTACCCAGAAACTAATGGTCGAAAATGAAGGTGTGGATGTGCCATGAACTTTCTGCAAAATATCTCGTATCTCCGTCGCTTTTTCCCATCCATCCAGAAATGTTTGATGACTGCACTAAATTCGTTTTTATCAATTTTTGCAAAAGTGCCAGACTTGCTTCACAAGATATCCTTGTAAACAAAAACGGAACGACGCACGTGTCTGAAAATTTGACAACTTACCCAATTCAGTTTATTTTACAAAATATTAAGATTCACTCGGTCAAATGTTCTTGAGACGTTAGTGTATCCACTTGACAATCTTTCTCCAAAGCATTTAGCAATGATTGCTTATAGATGAATAAATTCGAAGTCGTTTATCGACCCGGTACAAAACCATGTTGATTACAAGAAATTATTTGGCGGGATATCCACAGTTGACTTGAAACGAGTTTATCCAAAAGTTTGTGTAATGTTTGAGTGAAATCAATATCGTATTTAATTTTCTACTGCAGCCGGAGATTCAGGACTTTGCATAATCTTTTATGTGTATCATCTATTTCCCTAATTATATTTTTAAGGAAATCTGTATTCGAACTAATCGCAGACTTAGAATTCTCAAGGCGCGATTCAGAAAATTGATGTGAGAGGACTTTGTTGAGGGTTTCAAGATGAACCATTACATTTAATATAAACCGTCTTAAAAAAAACCTGCAGGTATCAAATGTAAGAATATACATTTAGATGATATTTTTATGGTTATATTGATTTTTACGAATTTTAAGGATAGTTGTTACAAAGGTAATTTCTGGTAATTGATATTAAAGATTATTGGATGGCTTGTGAATAGAATTCAGAGGATGTCGATTTTTAGTGAGAATACGAAGGGGCTGCTTGTAATTCTTAACAAAACATCCTGGTATCACATTTTATCAATTCATTTCATCCACGCATATTGATCCACAACAGTGGACAGTTAATTCGTTAGATATTCATAATCAAAACGTTTGCAAGGCAAGTAAATCAAGGCTGAAAGACCACGGGTCGATAACCGATAATCAGAAGTAAAATAGGATTTGAAGCATACCAATACACACTTAAGACTATTATAGCTAAACTTCTGTCAATAAAGGTGTTTGTTATGGCTCACCCTTTAAACCGTACAAACACTAGAATTAAGCTATATTAAATATGATAACAAAATAACCAAAAATATTCTAATAGAATAGCTGAAGATAGCAGTTGGAACACTACAAAATTTATTTTAGTGCCGATATCCAGAAATAATCTTCAAGGAAGATTATAACGAATAAAAGATTCCTGATTAAAAGTAAAGTTTTTAAGAAGAAAGTACAATACACGTAGTTTTTAGGATAGGTATTAAAATTAATGTAAAAAAACGCTAAACCATTACATGCTTTAAAAGTTTTCATCAAACTTGAATTTTTATATTTACATACTACCTATTATCAACGATGCATTGCAGGATTTAAAAATATGTTTAATTAATTTGCAGTACAAATAATTAAATAATATAAGGAATAATAGGCAAACAGCACATGGTACACGATTGTTAACGTTCAATAGTCTTAATGTGTTATATGCCAACATCAACTCGCTCGCTAATAAATCCCTTATCCTCAACAACTACCTCACTAATAACTTTACACACCTCTGTATTCTTGTTGAAACCAAATCCAAAACTGTATTCTCCTTCCAAAATTGGCCATTTATTCAGCCACAGTGTATAATTAAATCATCAGATCCTATCTCTCTGTTAAAATTGGCAAAGCAAATCGTCCAAAAATCAATCACCCTTTAAATGAATGTTTACATTTCAACATTTCCTTCCCCACATTCCAATTAATTTTATAAATATCCCCTTCCAAATTTTATCCTCCGCCTTATCAAATACAAAAGACAAATTTACAGAAACATTCAACTAACGGACACTCCTGAACTCCGAGAAAAATTCAACAAACTGAACAAAGACATAAAAGAACTAATTACGGAATATAAGACGGACACTTGAATTAATAGCTGTAGGAAAATTAATTACTCAAGAGGAAAAAGTTTTGGACAGAAATTAAGAATCTTAGCAGATACAAAAATATGGACAAACTACAAGAACTGTACGACCCAATCACTGATGAGACTGTAACAGACCCAGACATTATCACACTTAAATTTGCAGACCATTTCAATTTTATTTATTTAAAGACACAGGACCCTAATTTTGACCAACCTTTCAACTTGTAAACGACTTATACAACGATTTCTTAAATTCAATGACAGTTCAGAACCAACGGACATTTTTATAGAAGATCACTATTTCAATACATTAAAAAAAGGCAAAAATAGAGCGACTGGACACGACCTAGTACATAGACATATTTTAAAATCTTTACCAAACCCTATACACGTCCACACCCTTAATACCAATATTTCCCTTCCGAATGGAAATTTGGAATAATCATTTGTATTATCCAGCTACCGCCCAATTACTTTACTTCTCGTCCTAGGAAAACTTTACGAATCACTTCTTAAAACTAGTTTAACTTTGAAAATGATCCTAACAGATCGAAACACGTGTCAGGAAACTGATAATAAAATCATGGAACAAAACAAGTGTTTTACTCCACCCATTTTGAATATATAGTTCCATCAAGAAAGTAGCAGAAGAAGTATTGAATACAATTCTTAAAAACAAAATAATATCCCACATCCAAGACCGTATCCCGAACTACCAATTTGGCTTCCTTCCAAAACGTTCCACTACCCTTCCTCTTACCATCCTTACTTCAAACATCCAACAACACAACAACTCACCTTGAAGGAAAGTCATCAGCCGTCCTACTACTAGATATCCAAAAAGCCTTCGACTCTGTCTGGCATCAAGGTGTGTTGTACAAATGCTATCTCCTTAAAATTCCTACCCATATTATATTCATTATCAATCAATTCCTTTTAAACAGATCAAAATCAAAAACTCTTACTCCCCTCCTTTTTCTCACAAAGCTTGCCCTAAAGTTACCCTCTATCTCCGCTACTATACAACATCTTCTGTTTCGACATCTACAATCCCGATCCTCTTCACTTTAATCCTTCTAAATATCTTCTCCAATTTGCAGATGGTACAACCTTAATTTCCCAGAGACCCACCATTCCTAAAGCTCTTCAATTCCTCCAGCAGCTAATTGACTCACTGCAAAACTGATTTGCTAAATGGTGTATTAAAATCAATCCCCACAAATCACAGCTAATAATTCCCTATCACCGTAATAATAATCCTGCATATAACATTCACATCTCCCACACAATTGTTTTCCCCTCTATGTCTATAAAATACCTTGGCATTACAATAGATCAAAAATGAAGAAACATTTGAAAAGTTGATATTGCCTACATTCTCTTTTGGAAAAGAGCCGATATTCTGTAATTGAAGAAGAACAAAGTAACATGTTTTAACGATTACTCTTTGTTGCGTTATGCTAGGTTTAAAAATATTCGTATAAATTGGTGCTACCTTCAAAAGAAATTTGAGAGGTTGAAAGAATGCGTTTGTAATAAATGTAGTTCAATTCAATATCTACTATCTAGTAAAGAAGAAGTACTTTTATCAAAAGCCTTGCTGTAAAATTTAATTTCAATTCTGGTATGCAGTCACAATCCAAGTAGGATTCAGTATAAAAGAATCATCAATCGATCCAAGTGGTGATGAACAATACATATGTAAAATACCCTTAAAACTGGAAAACAAACGCTTTGTACGTCCATCAAATCTAAATTAAAAATGGTTTTAATTGTAAAATTTCAAAGAATGTTTGCTTATATAAATGATTTACTAATTTGGAAGATCCTAGAAAAGCACTACAGTTGTCTGAAAGTAGGTTTGATAGGCTTTAGATTGTATAATAAGTAAAAATATTATTCTGTAAAAGAAATATTACTACAATTTTTAAATTTGGATCTTTTAAAAATTTTAAATTTATAGACTTACTGTTCATATCTTTTGCAATTTTTACCTTTTTAAAGATAAAATAGGACCTTCAGTTACAGTTAATTTAGAGCGTTATGAGGAAATGTTAGATAACTTTTAGGTGCCTGAATTACATAAATTACCTACCAATAAACAGGGCAGTAGGTCCTCCGCCCTACATGTTGGACAAGTGTGTCCAACACGTCTGTGGTACGAGTATGTCAATTTTTTCCCGACAAATAGATGGATGAAAATGTAATGAAAAAAAAAACAGAAAAATGTGCACTTAGACTCTGTGATACCTCTCATTTAAATACAAGATAAGTTGGTCTATTGGCATAAACATTAGATTTGAAATAACCCTACAGAAAAAGTACATATAGTCTGTTCGTTGGATCTTCCGTCGTATGTCACAAACTATCGCTTCAAAAAACGACGAAAGTTTTACAGTGCGTTCTTTTTCTAACGCATTTTGTTTACTTTATCAGACTGAATGTTTTTGCGTCGTTTCTCGAAGCGATAATTTGTGACGTACGGCGGAAGATCCAACGAACAGACTATAGTGGTCAAATCAGGACTATGTGAAGGGCAATTTATGTCACCTCTCCTGAAGATCCTGAATTTGCCATGGAAAATTTCACATTACCCAGAACTGAATTGAAAGGATCGGATCGTCACGAACACACTGGTTAAAACTATTCATGTTCTCTGTCGTTGTTGATGATCTTGGTCAACCTTTTATTGGTTTTTGTAATATTTTATTTAGGTGTTGGAAATTGTGATATGGCGGCTGCAGCCCGTAAAAGATTCTGCAATATTAGAGCAGAATCATCTACGCGCTGCAGTCGCCAAATCAAAATTATTGTAAAATCCTCGCATTGACAATGAGCGGTCTGCTTTCGAGAAACGCTCTATAGCAATTAAATTGCCGAGAGTCAGACTACCGATTAACAAACACCCGCGCCCCTCGGATTCGTTTTCTTCACTGCACTTTTTTGTAACTTAAAAATTTGTGTATTCATATTTACGTTAACTCATTATTTATCACAGAAAAGTGTAAGATTTAATACTTTTATAAATAACTCTTCATAAACCGAATAATTGTCAACGGCCTCGACCTAATCAACTGTTTCCCCGGCGATATGGCATTCTGGATGCAGCCTCTGTGCAACATCAAACTTCTCCGGCCTTTGATGTCATCCTTTGATATATTGTTAACCTCCTTTGATGTGAAACTCTATTATATGGGATATATTTTAATCAGAGCGGCAGATCTCTGTCGATATAATTTCCGTCGCGTATTGAGAATAAATTGGACTACTTTTTAAACGAGCGCATCCGCAATTGAAAATTATATGTATATGAACGATTGTGTTGTGATTCTTTTATGTTACGATCCATCGACCTTAATACAGCCAATTAAACATTATTCATCGAGGAAAAATATTAAAAGTAGAACACAAGTATGATAATACGTTCTTCTAAAACATAACTAATGTATAAATTATAAATAGGTCTATTTAACTAACATTAAAAGTTTTAATGAATGTAGGTACTTAAAGGATATTATATTGGATAAAAAAATTATTAAAGATTCTTCATTAAGTAGCTTGTTAAAAATAAAGAAATCCTCTTTTAATAAACTGCAGAACTTCTTGTTATTGTGATGAAACCATTAATTAAGCATCTTCGAAGGAAAACAACTTTAAGAGAAAGAACTGCAAACAAGCTATAAGGAATATAATTTTCATATAATTTATTATTTATACTACGCCGTATAGTGTGATTACTTAAACAACAACCATAGTTTAAATTAGGCCGTCGTAATTAAATTAAATCCTGCATCGGGCCGCAGAGATGGCCAGCGTTTGAGGCTAAACAGGAACGATGGTGGTGCTGTTAATGCTGTGCTCATCCGCAAACTACACGTTTGTTCATACGTTATGGAGGTCATGATTCAGATAGCAATGAACATATTTGCACATATAATGTATGCATTTTACTAAATACCGCAGTGCGTGCTCAATATACGAGCGGACTGCTCATGCAGGTAAAGCCGGTAACGGTAAAACTTTAATTGTGCAAATAAAAAAATAACACCGGTATTTATGATTCTGTATAAGTCGTGAGGGGGAAAATTATATGTATACACTGGGTAATTAACTTTACTGCAAAATAAAAATTACGATTTTTAAGATTTTAATTAAATTTTTTTCTATTAGAACGCTTAAGGTTATATATACAAGGGGTGTTCAATTGAAAAGATACGAAACGATAATCGTTGTGTTCAAAACTATGGTCTATACATTAAACAAAGACTTCATTTATACCTAGAAGTTTTTGTTGCTCTAGCCTGTGGTCTATACTTTATACAAGGGCTTCATTTATACCCAGAAGTCTTTCTTTAAAGTATAGACCATATGCTTTAGCATAACAATTCCATTAATTAACGAGCCGAAGGATTTCGTGTATCCAGAACTCTTGTAGATGAGAACAGCGTCCGAATTGAGGCGCTGCCCTTTCAGCAGGCTTTTTAGGAGACCAAATACTTGTAAATCGCAGGGCGTTATGTCAACGTTGTAGGGTGGATGGTACAGCTGCTCTTATTTGAAATTGGACAGTTTTGCGCGTTTGATCCATAGACATGTGGGCGCTCGACATCATAGAGCAGAATAACATCCTCCATAAACTTTTATTATTGGTGGACCTGCGTAGTCTTCGGACAGTATACATTGGTGGTAATGATTTTTCACTACTCAACAAACCTATTGCGCTTCAACACGAACAACGAACGCGAAGGACGCTGAGAAGAAGCAGGTCTGGTCACATTAGTGTAGTTGTTGGAACATGAAATCCTTCGGCTCGTTAATCAATGGAATCGTTATGTTTAGGCCTATAGTATATACTTTAAATTAAGTCTTTAATTATACCCAAAGTGTCGTTTCGTACCTTTTGATTTAAACATTCCTTGTAGAATAAAACATAGAAAATATAGCCTTCATGGCTTGCTGGCACCTGTGCAATCTATTGTCAAATGTTTTTATGATTATGTGCCTAAATTTAATTGAAACTCGCGTGCTTGTAGGTTTTTGACATTGACCTTTAACTTCAAATAGCTCCATAAATATAAATCCAATGGTGTTAAATCACATGATCTATTTATCGCCGAAACGGGAGGGTATACTGCAAAGAAAGTCAGTCATTGAAATTTAACACGAGAAGTATAGCACATGGTAACGTCTTTATTTTCTTCTTGAAACCACCTGTCACCTACATCAATATTATCCAATTTAGTAAAAGTAAGGGTGTTATCATATCCTGATATCGAGGACCAGTAAACTTCATTGCTTAAAGAGCTTTATTTTCGAAAAGTATGATCCAATGATGCCTCCAGATCGAAACCCATACTAAACAGTGATTCGTTAAGGATATATTGATTTTTCGACAATCATTTGTGGGTTACCTAAATACTAAATGTAGCAATTTTGATGATTAACAAAGCCATCGAGATAAAAGCGTGCTGCATCGCTAAATAATAATTTTGTTAAAATATCAGCATATAAATAATCCATTCAATAATCTCTGTTCACTGTGCATCGTCATTAAGTTTCAGTTCTTGTGTCAATTTCTATGTAGAGAGTTTTTATCACTTAATAAAACACTGACGTAATGTAAGGTTTCAAAAAATCGTTTTTGTTCTACAACAATTGTAGAACAATAAAACGATTTTTGGAAACCTTACATTACGTCAGTGTTTCATTAAGTGATGATATGAAGTTTCAACAAGTAACGGCCTCATCAATCCAATAGAGAGTTTTTTTTAATTTGCAATTCTTGTCCACAACGCTGAATTGATGTTCCTGAAACTTCTCCAATATTCTCACATCGTGCTTCGATATAGATGTTTAAACTGTTAATTCAAACATTACCAGTATATTAATCATCACCAATTTACCTACTGATTTTTTATTACTCTCATCAAAATTTACCAAGTTAATTTAAGCTTGATTGATATTGGAATTTTATGTAATGTTGTATGCTCATTTTTGCATTGTTCTTCCTCCGTTTAACAGGTTGGACTTACAGTAAACTAACATAGAAATATATTAATTGATGAGGCTGTTATTAGCTGAAAATTCATATTCACTTTTTAGACGTTAAAGTAAGTGTTTTTTAGTTTAACGTCTAAAAAACATAGAAATAGGTTACACTTGCCTCTATCCATATCAGTGATTTCCTTAATTATTTTATCAGCTCTCTGAAAAATAACTGACCTAAGCAATACATTTTTGTTTGCAGAAGAATTTTAGTGACCCAGAAGAAAAAAAAAATGCTTGAAAAACCTATAAATTTTTAAGGCGAATTATAAGAAAATTCAAATAAAATTTAGTAAAAAATTGTAGACAATTCAAAAAGTTTTGAAGATAATTTTAGAAACCTGTGAGGAAATTCACGCAATCTTAAAGGTATCGTATTGGAAGTATTGAAAAATTCTGAAAAATAGAATAAATGTTTAATTTTTCCTAGAAATATTGAAAAAAGTTGCAAATGAATTTTGGAGACCCCAAGAACAAGAAACTGCTGTAAAATTCTACAAATCAGAAAAATTGTGGCAATAAAGAGATGTGTTTCTGTATATTCTATAAACGAAGTCCAGAAAAATTGCAGAAATCGACGAAAATTTATACAATCTTGAAACATTCTAGAAATGGTATAAAATTAAAAATAATAATAAGTAATTAGGAAAAATGTTAAAATCAAAAGGAGGCAATTTACTATTAAGAATTATGAGGTTATTTCTTGAAAAAGTTAAGGTTAGCTTCATAGAATTTGCAAAAAAAGTTGTGTTTCACTGAGTGAGTTAAGTAATTTCAAATTAAAACAATAAAGAGAATGGTTGCGACCGTTACTACGTGGTAATCCATACTTACACTGAATTGAAAAATTCACTATGTTTTAACCACAAATAATTATTGTAAAAATATTATATAACGTGTAGGCACAATTATATAAATCTAAACAACACTTGTTATGTTTCATATTATTGAGTGCGCATTGTCAACGGTTTAACGTATTGTCAAGCAGTCATAGAAGGTAAATAATGAATCAATCCGCATCGATCCCTTTGGACTTTGACCCTTAAGGCTTGTTAAGCAAACCTGGATAAATTACACCTAGTATGTGGCAGACTATGTGCTCAAGAAGTTTCCAAAACGACAGTTCAAGGACAAGTGACGTATAATAAATAAGTTTTCATATAAGTAAATTATAGTCAAATTGGCATATATTCAAGGCAAGTTTATATCTAATTAGAAATCAAAGGATCGCTGACTTCTTTCGGGCTTGCACCAAGCATGTATTAAGGCAGAAACTAAATGTGGCGCTGAATTATACAGGTTTCCTTGTATCAATATCCTGCCATCCTTTAGACTTTGACTTAAAAATAATTATATTTTGGTTGACGTCATCAGTGACATCAACGAATACGTTGAAATAAGAGTTTCTGAAGATTAAATAAGTAATTGTGGAGGATTTCACTTCGTGATACATTTTGAATTTCTGAGGATTTTCTGTAAGGTGGTTGTAAGGAGGTTATAAAATTTTCTGTTTCCTCAGAACCCCCCCACTAAATTATTAAAAGGTTTTGTAAGGCCATGCATAATACTGATACACATTTCACCAGATCGTGTTACCGACGAATAATTGTGAAACATCTCTAAGGGTTCAAATCTCGGGCCTCTACTGAAGAAATGAGTAGACGATAAAATCATCAAACTCACGTCGGTAGGGTTGAACATTATAGGTTTTGTTAGATTACTTCATTATAATTAAAGTTATAGATAGAGGTGATAAACAAATTAGAGAAAATTAAGGTGAAGATTCGTCACTGAGGGCCGTTGGGGTCTTCCATCCAAAAAAATATGAGATTTCAAAAAAAAATTAGGTCAATGTTGGTTAATTTTGCAGCGAAAGCTATACCCACATGGAGCATGATTAATAGGTACCTTTTCTTTAAGCCCAATAAAGGAAACTAAGATGAATATCTTGGAACACAACTGAGGGTTCAAATCTCTGGCATCTACCGAGGAAATGAGTAGACAATAAAATCATCGTTATATTTTATTTTTGTCATTAGAGGTGGAGATATTGAAAAATTTAATTAAGGGAAAGATTTATTTAATCCATAACGTCTCTGAGATCCCAATACGTACGTACCAAACGAGAACAGGTTGGGAAATATAGATTTTTTTTCGATTACATTTTCTGTATCGCTCGAGGTAATGATATTAAAGAAGAGCTTAGAGGTTAAAGTCTGGGGATCTAAGTAATTTGGAGTGTCCCCAAGGGATTAAATCTAGGACCTCTACTAAGCAGATTAGTAGCATTAAAGACAGATATAGTCTGTTCGTTGGATCTTTGGTCGTACGTCACAAACTATCGCTTCAAAAAACGACGAAAGTTTTACAGTGCGTTCTTTTTCTAACGCATTTGGTTTACTTTATCAGACTGAATGTTTTTGCGTCGTTTCTCGAAGCGATAATTTGTGACGTACGACCAAAGATCCAATGAACAGACTATATGTTAATACTGCGTATGTATACTTAAGTTCAGATTATGGTAGTTCAGAACAGGTTATGCAAATAATCTTATTACCTTCATTATATTCAATATGGCAATTTTCTTTAGATAATTACATTTTATGAAAGACTTGGATTTATAATCAGTAAATAGAGGAATTGAACTGTAAAGACTAGCTAAGATAAAAGGAGGAAGAGTATTGGAATAAGGGCCCTGAATTACGATTTTGGGTAAACCACATCGAACGAAATAAAAATCATAGGTTATGTTAAAAAAAGTTTGTCAACTCAATCCTTAATGTAAAGATGCCTCACAGTTAAAAAAAAATATTAGTTTTCACAAGCAATAGATTTCTGAACAACCTTTGATATCTTATGTTTTGATCTGTTATGGTGATCTGAAGAACTCTTTAAAATTTGAGCACTTTGATTACACAAGTATACACGGTTTTGAACCTGAGCAACTAAAAACTGTTTATAAGGTAAATTTGGGCCCGTGTTTTTTAAATTGGTTCTTGTTTTGAAATATTCAATAAATTTATTGTTTAACTGTTTTTGGCCATTAATGGCCATTTATTGAATTAAAAAGTATAAATCCGAATTTAACAGAGGTTGGGATCTGTTTGGTCTATTAGCTCATCATGCCTTCGACCCAAAATTCTTTGTATCTCCTTTCGATTTTCGCTATATCTTAGTGTAGTCGCTTTCCTTGCTCGTCGCTCGTGTCACCCAAGTTTTGTGAGAAAAAATCAAGATGTGAATACAAAAAATGTATCTTGTGGTGGTTTTTGCGATAGGTTGTCGATTACTTGCTTATAATCCGTTGAATTGTAGTTACCGAAAAAGTTGTGAAAACACGTTGAAACGACGCCCAAAATCTTTATTTCATCAAGTATAAGCTACTTAAATATATTGCCTAGTAAAACGATTAATATACTAGCTCAGATAACTTACAGTATAAGAAATATTAATGCAAGTCAAAACTGACAAATACTAAAGGTTTTCAAATGAAAAGGTACGAAACAACAGTGTGAAGTCTTTATTCAAAATATATACCATAGGCCTGCACAAAAGGATTTCATTGATTAACGAGCTGAAGGATTTCGTGTTTCCAGAACTCCTGTGGCCTTTACAAGACTCGGTCTTTCACAGCATAATTGAGTTCGTCGTTGAAGCGCTGCCCACTACTTGTTGTATTACTTGAGCACAGAAGAACCATTAACTCTGAAAAATAAATAAATAACGGGGCGGCTCATAAAGGGTGTGCTTTTGCTTCATGATAACGCGCGTTCACAGATCTCCAGGATCTCTAGGGTCACACACGAGGAACTGACCAAGTTCAAGAGGTAGAGGGAGCAGGTTGACCATTCAGACACATCGCCCTGCGATTTCCATGTGTTTGGACCCCAGATAATAAACATCTGAAAGAGCAGCGCTTCAACTCGGATGACAAACCCATCGATCCTTGAAATACTGGGTCTCGTCACGGTCACATGCCACAAGAGTTCTGGGAACATGGCATCCTTCCCCTTGTTAATTAATGGAATCGTTGTGCTTAACCTACGTTGTTTACTTTGAATAAAAACATAATTTATTCCAACAGTGTCGTTTCGTATTTTCTCATTTGAACACCTTTTAATACATCAAGATCTTAATAAGGTAAGTTTACATCATAAAGTTCACTTTGATCATTACTTAAGTCAATACCAATACATAGGAGTAAATACTAAAATGCATAATATAATTCCAAAAAGTGAATATTATGCAAATCCTAAGGTCGGATTCAGCTATGAGCAAATCTTCAATGCCGCTTTTCCATCCAAACATTCCGAAATGAGAATTAACTATTTAATGTACAATCAGGGTTCAAACTATAATTCCAATTCCAAAACTTTGTTCGCCCTTTTATTCCAAGCCTGATTCTTCAACCCGTAAACAGAATTATTCAATTTATACTCTTTATATTTTGAAGTTAAGGAACACGCGATGAATACACTTCTCGTGTTGAGTATATAGCAGACGAGGCAGATATAGCTCAATGTTGGCAGGTTTTGCAGCGAAAATCATACCCACATGCAGTATGATCCCTAGGTACCTCTGCTCTAAGCCCAATAAAGGAAAGTAAGATGAGTATCTTGGAACGCAATTGATAGTTCAAATATCAGGCCTCTACTGAGGAAATGAGTAGACGATAAAACCATCATATTTTCTTTATCATTAGATGTGGAGGTATTAAGAAATTATTATTTAATACATTTTATTAAGAAATTTAATTAAGGGAAAGATTCCTTTAATCTATGAGGTCCCTGAGAGCCCAATGCGTACGCACCTACTGAGATCAGGTTGAGAAACATAGATTTTTCTTATTACATTCTCCGTAACAACAGAGGTGGAGATATTAAAAAAGAGCTTAAAGTATGGAGATCTCGGTAATCTGGAGTATTTCCAAGGGATTAAATCTCGGGACTCTACTAAGCAGATGACACATAAATTATAGGAATTAAACTCTTCGTTCATTTGTGAGTACTTACCAAGATAAAAGGAGAAAGAGTGTTGGAATAAGGGCGCTGGATTAGGATTTTGGGTGAACCACGAGGAGCTAAATAAAAATTATGTGTATCAATTAGAAAACGTTGTATCAGCTGCTTCAATTTAGTTTACACAAGCATTAGATGTCTGTACAATAACTTTTGATATATTATGTTTTGATATATTATGGTAGTCTGGAGAACTACTTGTTAAATTTCTATAGCCACAGAATAACTATTAACTCCCATATGTACTGTGACACTCTGAAGACTTTGCAAGTCAAATAAGAACAAAATAACGGGGCTGCTTATGGAGGGTGTTGTTCTGATCTATGATAACGCGCGACCACAGGTATCCAGGATCACACACGCGGAACTGACGAAGTTTAAGTGGAAGCAGGTTGGCCATCACCAGCCCTACATTTTCCATGTGTTTGTTTCCCTGAAAAAGCATCAGAAAGAGCAGCCCGTCATCTCGGATGACGAACCCATGGATGCAATAGAAGACAGGGCCTAGTCACGCCTTTCTTGATAGAACCATCAAGCAAATAAATAGAGGTATAGTAATGGCAACCTAATAATATGCAAAGCATATAAGGAAAACACAATTACAATACTTAAGAAATCGGAATATATCGAAAAAGTAAAATCACTCGTAACCGAGTACAGCTTTCAAATCGTAAACAAAGATCCAATGCCGAGTATCAAAATACAAAATATTGGAGTAATAAAACAGGCAACAAATATACCAGAACAGGATAAATTTAAATTAAAACGAAATGAACCCGAGAGCTCACATCATCTACGGAAAGCCTAAAATTCATAAGGAGAACATATCCATCCAACCAGTGGTATTATACATATCATAAAGATTACATAAACAGTAATCTATCACAACTACTACATGCAGATCAGACCATTTCATAAAAAAGAATTCGTCAACTCAACAAAACATTTTATGTTGAGCAGAAAAGTAATTCTAGTCTCATTTGGTTCAAACGTTTATTTGCTTCAATACCAATCCTGGAATTAAAGACATCAATAGAAAATAAATACCTCGATGCTGTTCACAAGAAACCGATGATAATCTTCTTCTTCCTGGGTCTCTTTTACAATAGACCTTCTCTTAGAGAACAGATTTTAGAAGGCGGTATTTGGTTCCGTTTCTCATAATGTGTCAAAGGTATTCTAGTTTTCTTCTCTTGGTGGTTTTCATTAGTTCCAAGTCCATCTTCATTCATTCCATCACTATATTCTTGGTCATACTATCCACCCAAGAGATCCTTAATATTCTTCTGTATTCCAAAGTCTCGAGTCCATTCCATTAAAATGTATCGAGAAAATGTAGCATCAAAGAAGTCTGATTTTAATATCGATGACGAGGCTCTGACTTTTGATCAGTTTAGCAATTTAGTTAATGGCTACTCTTGATTTCTCGATTCTGCACCTAATCTCCTGGGACTAGTCCCAATTCTCATTGATCATGGTTCCCAAGTAGGCAAACTGTGATACCCTCTTTATTAGTGTGTTGTTAATCAATTTTGTATAACACCTTGAAGAACACTCTGACAACATTAGATTGCTCCTCCGCGTTCATTTTGATAATAACTAACTGATTCAAGTATAGATTTTAAATGATTCGAAGATCTTTATCATCCATCCCTGTGTTTTTTAAGACCTTCATCATCTTTTCATGCTGTATTTTATCTAACACTTTTTATTAATCGATAAAACAGGCAAAAATATTACAGTTCAAAAATCTGCAGCGCTGAAATAATACCTACAGACAGAACAGGTCATCCCTTCATAAATCCAAACTGTGTGCCTGTTACTCTTTCTTCGCATAGCTTGTGGATTCTCCGATGAATGATTTTCAGAAACAGCTATAGTATGAGAACCATGAAGATAGTCGTTTTATAGTCGCCACATGCGTTGGTTCCCTGTTTCTTTAAGATATGTCTGCTAAGAATTTGAAGAATTCATCGTAAAAAAGTCTGATGAATTTTGAATGCATCTCATCTGGTCCTGGAACCTTTAATACCAGGTCAAGACTCGGTTTGAATGTGGACGAACGAGGGAAACATAAATTTTCTATGTACTTTTTCCCAATTTTATTAATGTCTTCTCCATCTGCAATCAGCTCTCCTGCATCACTTAAAAGATTTCCCAGTTTTCTTTTTGAACTTTCCTGTAACTTCCCTCACTCGTTTATGTACATTCAATTCATCAAATTTATTTGTAAAACTTCGATTTTGAAGCATTTTCCATCTAATTATTTTTGTTTGGCCTCTTGAATTTTTCTCTGTGTGTCTTTCTGAAGGTTTTTGTTGAGATATTGCTCTTTTATTTCCTTGGTTCTTTCACGCGTAACAAAATTTCTTCTACCATCCATTATATATGTTTCGTTCCATCATCCTTAAGGTACTAGTGGATAGTGACCACGCACCCACCTTAAATATTTTTTTGAAACCTTACCTAAAACTAATTTAAAATGTTTTAACTTCAACAGTAAATTTGTTGTCGTTGCCATAAAACCAAACGTGTGATGATATAGAAGTAAAAATGTATATGAAGGGAAATGGATGGGTGACCTCTCTCAAATACTATAATATAAAAACATGTAAGGGTGTTTTATTTACTGAATTCTAATCACATTTAATGATTCTATTTTATTTATTTATTGATTCACAACTTCTTGAATTTTATTTTTCTCTTTTGAGAAATCGTAGGTGATGTTATTATAACTGGAGGGTGGGATAGTGGCCACCCACCCACCCTACATATGCTGTAGAACACAAGCTAAAACACTGATTTAAGTTATTTAAACATCGACAGTAACTTTGCTGTCGTTTTCAAAACATGAAACTTATAAAAATGAAAATTCAAGAAGGTGAACACGACAGGAAAGATACTGTTGCTGTTCAGGACATTAAAACAGTATGTTAGATTAGATTTCATTGCATATGAAGGGTGGATGGGTGGCCTCTATCTTATACCTTTCTATTTCATTTTCTAAATTAACTTCATCTCATATACAGTTTATTCCCTACCAATTTGTGAAAAAAAGGTTTTAAGTTTTTTATGAATTAATCAAGTTTATATTCACGTAACTCACAAATATCAAACTATAAGATAAAACAGTGATTTAATTTGTTTAAACATCAATGGTAACTTTGTTATCGTTCTCAAACCACTAAACTTACAATCCCGTTGCCAATTTTAAGAAAAACCGGAGCTTCAAGTTTCTCTAAATTTATCTTAACACCTGAGCTGTGTGTGCCAGCAATGCTGCAATGTGTTTACAAAGGACGTCGGTGTGTTTTGATGGGCAATAGGTTTCTGTGACATGCGGAACAGTATTGGGGTCAGCGAGACCTACGGAGCTCGCGTACGTGGGAGGAATAAGTTGTGTGTCACATAGCGTCCATAAACTGCACAAGGCATCAGGAAATGTAGGTCTTTATGAATCATACATGTGAAATACGCAGATACCCGAATTCCAGACGGCGCTGACCAGACACTGATACTGTGCCCGAAGAAAGTTGTGTGTGATTCATTGGGAAATAGGTACTAATCCGGTTATCGGGACCGAAATTATTGACCTAGTACACTACTGACGTCAGTTGGACTACGCGTAAAAGGAAAAGTTATAGTGAAAAGAAATTTCTTTCTAATAAAAAAATTATTACATAAGCAATTGATTCATTTCGTGGTTAACTTTCCACGTTCGGAGAAGATATATACTTAATTATGTATGATCTTTTTTCCATTAAATATTAAATAAATAGATAAAAACAACATACTAAATTGTTAAAACGTATTACTTATATGTTATTCATCTTAAATTTAAACTTTCTCTATTACAGTCCATTGGACTAATAAATAATAAAACTAAAATTTTCTAGCTAAAAGAACAATAGCACTTTACTCTATATAGTAATTTTATAGACATACAAACTACGATATATGATTTCGCTGAATTTATAATACAAATAAAAATTTAGTTTCTAAACATTGCATATACGAGGGAAAGTACGAAAGTGGCAGTCGGTTACGTGCCAACATGTTCAGTTGCATTTTAGCTGTCAGTGTGCAAAGTGACGCTGGTATTGACTGTGCTGTTTATCTGAATATTTACAATGTTCAAGATATTATAAATGTTGGGAGTACACCTGCAGAAGCTGCTTCTACCACCATCTCTGGAGTCTCACTTGATCAGAGCTTGATCTACGGCTGTTCAATGCGAAAGCCGTTAAAATAACAAAATATGGTGAAAAGTTCCCAACAACAATTTTTACAAAATGCTAAAACTATTATAATTATTGGACAAAAGACAAGTGATAAGAGATGAGAAAAAAATCCAAAAACTTAGAGAAATAGTCCGAGAAATTCCACCACCTTCAAAAGAAATCTTAATTTGGAATAAATAACAAGTAAAGTAATACTGAAACATAATTTTTACCAAATTAGTATGAAAGAAAATTGGGAAAAATTATTATATCTAGCAGCAAATTAAATCCTCTTCTATGTGTTTAGAATTTCATATTTACAATTTTATTTAAATATTTTTCAGAAACATTCCAAATGAAGACACTTAAATATCCAGATACATTATTAGTATTTTGTAGCAATTTTCTTCTAGGTGTTCTACAAAATATTATAGCATCATCAAAAGAATTTCTCATAATTTGGACTCAATAACAGAAAGAGGAAATCGATGAGATGAAGTAGAAAATGTTGAAAAAATTTCAAGAATACATTTTAAAGAGATGATAAAATATAAGATTTCTAGCATAGCAGAGAAATTCATAGAAAATTCTAAACCCTTAAAGAAAAATCTCATAAAAGTTTTCACGACAAATTCCATTTTTATTAAAAATTTTCTAAAAACTATTCTTCAATTTTCCAGAAATCTAGTAAATTGCTGAAGAATTCTAGAACCTTCAAAGGAAATTCTTGTTATTTGGAAGAATGAATTTTGGGAAGATTCTAGGAAGGTTAAGGTGAAATGTCTAGAAATTTTTGATAAGGTTTAAAATTCAGATAAGAAAAATGCTGAAACTGATTAGAGTAAGTAAAAAAAAGTCCTAGGAATTAAGGTAAAACATGTCAGAAAATGCTTGAAGAAATTCTATGCATTTAAAAGAGAAATTTATGGACAGTTCTAGAAAGGCGTAGAAAGAATTGCCGTAAAATTGTAATAAGATTAAGCAGAATATGGTGAAAAATTCTTATAAATATAGTAATGCTAGAAAAGAAAATCTAGTGGAAAAATTTCTGGAATCCCGCAATTTAAAAAAGAAATTCATTAAAAATTCTAGAAAGATAAGAAATTGTTGCACAATACAAACCAGCAAATAATGGAATACCACAAAAATAAATACTAGAAAAATCCTGAAATTATTTAAGACAGTATGAGGCAGAAGGTACTAGAAAATTGTCAAACATTGAAGGAGAAATTTGGGAAAATCTTCAAAGAAATTTTTCGAAATTGGAATAAAAATTTAGGAAAAATTTATAAAGATACCAAAAATTCTAGAAATATACAATAAGATGTAGCGATAGTGAAAACCGGTAACGTTCTTTACTTAGGTCAAATTAATAGCGCTTTAAGGTAACGGAAGCGATCCTTAATTACAAAAACAAAAATACACAAAAACACTGCGGAAGGACCACTAAAATATACCACTTCTACTAAGATTAAATGAATCAGGAAATGGTGAAAAATTCTCAAAAACATTTTTAACAAATGCTAAAAATTAACAACAACAAAAGTCAAGAGATGAGAGATGAGAGAAAGGAGACTGAAATTTCTACAATCATCTAAAAAAAATCGCCATTTAAAAGTAAAATCAAGTGAAAAAATCTAAAAACATAGTGTATACATTGGTATATACATGATCTGTCTAATGAAGTACAGGAAATTGAAGAAAACATTTAAATAATTAATATATCTAACAGCAAAAACTGTTCTATACTTTTAGAATTTTATATTTCTAGGAACTTTATCAAATGATAAATAAAACTTACTTTGTTAATATCACACACAGAATTTATTTCGTAACTATAGTTTCAACCTTACAAGGCCATTATCAAACGTACAGTATATTAACAAAGTAAGTTTTATTTATCATTTGATAAAGTTCCTGATTCAATATGTATCACAAAGTTATGGCTTCAAGCATCCAACATTTTATATTTCTAATTTGATTTAAATATTTTTTAACAAATATTATTTAATTTTCAGAAACTTTCCAGAAGAAGTGAATATATATATATAATATATCATGAAAAAAAGAAGTCTCATAATTTGGGCTAGAAATAATTTATTTTTAAAGAGCAATAAGTCTAGAGATGATAAAATATAAGGTTGATAGAAAGTTATAAACATTTGAAGAAAAATCTTGCAAGAACTTTTACGGCAAAGGGAAAAAACTGTTAGAAAATTCTTTTCACGTTTATTTAAATATTTTCTAACAACTTTTCTTCAATTTACCAGATATTAAAAAAAATCACCTACTCATCCCTTAAAAATTATATTTTTATATAGCACGTATAATTCTAGGTGTTTAGAATTTAAGTACTTCTTGTTTTATCGAAAACTTCGAAGAATTTCTCTTCCAGCTGATATATAGAAATATTTCTAGTACCTTCAAGATCTATGCTGAAATTTTCAAAGTGATTAATTCTATTTATGTATGTATTTTTTTGTTATTTTTAATAGATCTTGTAAAGTAAATAAATTAAACTAAACCAAACTAAACCTTTTTTTCAATTTTTCAGAAATTTTTCAGAAAAAATCCTCTAAATAACCCTTAACAAATTGTAGTATTTTGCAATTAAAATTTATTTTTTTCTCGGAAATTCTAAAAAAATTGAAGAGAAATTGCTGTTTATTATTATTAATTATATTAATTTTTCTCCCAATTTCTGAACATTTTTTTTACATGTAAGAATTTAAAAAATCCATGATTTCTTGATCTATTTCTCTTAAAATAAAACACATTATCAGAATTTTTCTTCCAACTTCTTTAAATACTTCTAATATCGTTTCCAACTTTTTCTGATTTTTCTTCAGACAAAATGGTCTAAACAATCCTTTAATTATATATATTTTATAGCAAATGGTTTTCATAAATTTAGAATTTTTCATTATTTTTAATTTTGTCGAAAGTTTCCAAGATTTCCTCTTCAAACTTTGTTCTTGATTCTTTTTTAACACATGTTTTTCAATTATATGTATATTTTTTGTATAAAGGGGTTACCCGTAGATATATTACATAAGTAAATAAATTTTTCGGAAATTTTCCAAAATTAAAGAAACTTTTTTCACGTGGCCACGTGGTCCTTCCGCCGTGTGATTTGTGTATTTGTGTGTATGTAAATGAGCTTGTTACTTTAAAGGATCGCCCCCGTCACTCTAAATCATTATTAATTGTATCCCAATTGTTTTTGTAATATTTTCTAACAAATATTCTTTTAAATTTTTAAAATGTTCTCATTGGACAAAGACAAATTATTTTTAAAGAGAATACAAGGAAATTATATTACTATTTATTAGTATCATCAAAAGACATTCTTATAATTTTGACTAGAAATTAAGAGCAAAAATTGGAAAAAAAATTGATGAGTTGAGAAATTTTCAAAAATAGGAATATAATAAAAATAATAAAAATTTCTAAGAGAATAAAGGCCAAAGATACTAAACTATGAAATTAATAGCATAGTAGAGAGATTGATAGGAAATTGTAAAACCCTAAAGAAAATTCTCGCAAGAACTTTTACGGCAAAAGGGAAAAAGCTGTTAGAAAATTGTTTTCGAACTTAATTTAAATATTTTTAAGCAAATATTCTTTATTTTTGCAGAAACTTCTCAGAAGAAATCACGTGATCAGTTTTGTCAAAAATTTCTGTTTAATTTTTTTACATTTTCTCAAAAATATTCCTTCATTTTCAAATCAATCATGCTGAATGACTAACGGTCGATAACCACCAAGAAGAAGAAGACGAAGAATCATAATCATAATTTTTACATTTTAATAATGTAAAACTACGGTGCAGAAATGCTCAAAATAAATAATTCTAATTAATACTTTTATTTTCATAATACTGCACCTGTAAATAAAAATTGAATTTACATAAAAACTATTGTTATTGTTATAATTATATGCTACCTTCAATTCAATTCAATTGATACCTAAAAATTAAAAAAAAATAATTTTTCTTCTATGAAATTCACTTAAAATTATTCATATTTTTTAACAAAGAATTTCCTTTTAAATCAGATATTTTTATTCATTTTCTTCCAATTTCTTTACTAATTTCATATATTTTCTTAATTTCCTGCAAGTTTTTCAGAAAAAATCATTAAAAATTTGTTTAAAAAATTCTTTAAAATTGTAAGAAAATTCTCTTATAACTAAGAAAAAAAAAATCATTAAATTTCATTTTATTGGAATTTTTCAAGAATTTCTCTTAACAATATCAATACTCTCTAACAAATTATTACTGGTTTTATATGAATTTTCTATGACTTTCTCCAAAACAAAATTCTTACAATTTATATTATACATTCAAAGAAAAATATCTTGAAAGGTATAAGAATGGGATATTTTAGAAACCTCAAATTGTAGATTGGCGAGTAAATTTCTAGGAAGTTTCATTAGAATAAATCAAGAAATGGCAGAGGACTAGAAAAATTGAAGAGGAAATGGTTTTAAAACTATTGATGGAAAGGTCAAAAATTTTGGAAATCTAGAGAAAAATTGTTCAAGAACTTGAAAAATAAGACTGGTAATCCTTAAAACACATAGTCTTGGTTTTTTAAATATCTTTTTGTATCCACAATAAATGCTACTCCATGCTACAGAAAAAAAATTATGTAGAAATTGAAAGGGCTTATGGGGAATTTTTCGAGTATCGAAGGTGTTCTTGGATATGGATAACTAAGTTACTATAGAAGCTAATTAGAAGGTTTATGTAAAGGATTAAGAGAATGACGGAGTTTTGCACGAAGGAATTAAAGGACTTTTGGTAATGTGTGAGCATGTGAAATTAAGGCAGTGCCATTTGCAAATTGCAGGAGATATTTGGAATGAAAGTAGAGAGGATCCATATGATAGACATCAACGTATTTTTTTTTAATAATAGAGGTGAAAAAGGACAGCCTTGAGTAGTCCTTGTTCAAGAGTTAAAAAAAAGAGAATGAGATGTGGATTTTAACTTTTAAGGATCTATTAAAGGGGAATTACTTAATAATGAAAATAATATGAGGTGGAATATTTACGAATAAAATAACAAGCTGTGTTTTAATTATTTAAACGTTTTTGTGCATAGTTAAAATAAAAATCTTTAAATATTTAATTCTATATTTACGGAAATCCTTGTTCGATCATTTGCATTTCGAGAACTTATCTCAATAAATTCTGACTCTCGCCCAGTTAGTAAATCTTCTTCGATATTCCAGTCACGTAAATAGGAACGATTTTTAATTTAAATTATACTTTATGGAATCGCAGATCGCACGTGATGGTGGTGTATAATCAGACAATAATGATTACAAGTATTATGTGAGCGATCGGTGGAGGAATTTAATCACGGACCGCGAACGATGGGCGACAGTTATTTTTTAACTTTCTTCGCGAACTTGTAACAACGGTTTTTCCGTATATGTCAGCGGTGGATGTGGGTCAATGGGAAGGAGATGGTAGTGTGGCATTCGCGTAAGTAAATATTTTTATTGTGGGCGCGGATACCGGTCCTGATACACACGTAAATTTTCATCGGAATTGTGTGATTCATCTCAATTAGCATTAATTCAAACGCAGGTAGATATAAAAATTTGATCGTCAGTAGTCCAGACGTATAATTATAATATTGGGCAATGTTATGTTATTGTTGTGCATTGAATTGTTGTTGTATCATAATTCACTCAAATTAACCAAATATTACTTCTTATGTAGAATGTTTATTGAACAAAAGGCAAAAATTCAAAATATTATTCCCTGGATTATTCTAAGAATATTGTCCTCTTGAATGATTTTTAAAAACCCGCTTCGTTTCAAAGCTATAGGTCAAAAAAAATTTTCGGCAACAACAAAATTTTATTACCAAAAATTACATGTAAATTTTCTTAATCTCGAAGAACTTTTGAAAATGATAACTCCAGCTAAGATGCAAAAATCTAATATTCTCCTCATTGACTCCTGAACTCTTTCAAAAACACCGGGGTCGTTTCTTATTGTGTTACACCCAGCAATTATCTGATTTTGTAAGTCTTCTACATATTCTACTGGAGTAGTATAAACTAATTACTTTAGATAGCCCCATAGGAAATAATGCAAGAGGATTTATGTCCAGGAATCGAGCAGACCATAAGTGAGGTCCACTTAGACCAATGCAGGGATCTCCATATGAAAAATGCCAAAGCTTGTAAAATCAAGAGGAAGAAGAAATTGGAATACCTGGAATATAATTTCTCAATGGTTATATATGCGTCGACAAATGCACCATATGAAATTGAATGCATTTTTATAAATGTGCAATTATTTTCCCCCAAGGTCATTTTAGAAAAAATACAAGAAATACAACAAAATACATTTAAATCAAGTATTTATAGTACAGCACAATTATTTTCAAGCAATATATTTAAAATAATAATAATAATATAATGCTTAACAAATAACAAATAATCAACTATCTAAAAACTTTTGTGCTAAATTCAATGGGGTAAAACACTTGTTAAGTTCCATAATATTGTTATTTTCAGTTGCCTGACACGTGTTTCGATCATTCCTGATCATTTTCAAAGTACAAAATAATTCGTTTTGTTGGAAGGTGATAATTTTGACGAAATTTGGGATATAAATGATGCGGAAGATGAACTCGATTTTGCGTTGCAGGGAGATAATTTAAGTGAAATATTACTAGATGATAATTTTGGGCCAATAGTGACGACAGTCACGTAATAATAGTTAGAAAAAAAAGAAAATTCCAATTTTTTGATCTGATTCAGAGGACGAAAATACACCTGCTGTAGACAGCAATGTATGGAACGATATTACGGATGTGACGTGAACTTTTCAACGGGAAGTAAAGTACCAGGGTCACAAATTTTCAACACCGAAGAATCTGTACAATTTTACTGTACTTTACGGAAGATCTGGTGGACGAGATTGTGTCAGAAACAAATAATTTCGCCAACAACAAATTGAGAAAGATGGTATTGTCCTGGAAAGATAAGAGAGTAGTTACACTATTAAGCACAAATGATAGCGCTGAATTCAATACCAAAACAAGATTCTTAAGATGAGGTGAACAAGAAGATGTAGAAAAACCAAAATTTGTTTTTAACTACACAGATTCAATGGTTGGTGTTAATCACGCCGATCAATACGCACCAACCTACTGTTTTCTAAGAACATCACTTAAATGGTGGAGAAAAATATTTTTTTTTGGGCATGGAGATTCACTGTCCCATTTGAAGTTCGTCAAGCGATCAACTCGTGGCCGAGTTCCCAGCAAATCGATCAAGACCACTTAAACATATGAAACTAGACTTGACAAAAGACTGCATACATTGTGAAAATGCAAGAAAAGAGATTGTGCTATGTGTTCCAATAAACAGAAAAAGAACAAAGTTGCGAAACTACTGAATTTTGCGACCTTTGCCCCAGTAAACCCAGTTTGCATATGGGCGTTTACTTCTAAAAATATCACACATTGAGAAATTTTATTTTTTATTTTTTAATATAAGTTAAAATATGTTTTTTATAACGCAGCTAAGAAATAAATGTTTTGTTTTATTGGGGTGACCGCATTTTTCTTTTACATTAGTTAAAATGTATGTACTTTTAACTAATGTAGTGCTAGAGTTACTGCCATCCACTATAAGTTCCTAGGCTTGGAGTGAAAAAAGTTAAGCGCCTAAAATAATTTTTATTATTCATTTGTACACCTAATAACAGAAATTAAAAGGAAACTACTGCATTAAAGGCCCACAAGGACATCCCTAGTATATCTGCCATGATTATGGACAAGCTAACTTAAAACACTTGTGATCGGAACACAAGGATCGGCAGAAAATGAAATAGAGGAATTCTATCAAAAACTTGATGAAATATTCACATAGACTAAGACGGACGAAGTTAACATTATAGTTGGCGACTTTATTGCCAAGGTAGGTCAAGAGGCAACACTATAAGACTTTGCGAAAAAAATGAGAGAGGTAGTAAACTAATAGAGATCTGCCAAGCCGGTGGTTGGGTGGTAACTAACACCTGGTCCAAGCAACCTAACATGTAATTATACACATGGTCATCGCCAAAAGACAATCAAAGTCATGTAATACGCAACCAAATTGATTACATTCTAATCAACAACTGACTCAAAAATGCAATTAACACAACTTACTCGCAGCTACAATCAAATTAAAGTTAAAAAAAAAACGCAAAACGCTCCACCAAAATAAAGTATGACCTGCAAAGACCCAAAGACCACAACTTCAGGTTACATTTTGAACAAGATATAAACAGTAAAATAATGACTAACATCACACAGCCCCACGACGTTGAAGAAATATAGACAAACATAAGAGATGGAATTAATGAAACGAGTAATCAAATTGAGTCGCGTGCAATGACAAAAAAAACAGCTGTAGATGACAAAAGAGATTATTGAGCTCGCAGAGGAACAGATAGCACTGAAGAACAACAATGAAGCTAAGTACAAAAAGAAACACGGAAATATAAAACTGAAAATCAAAAAAAGCTAAGGAAGCCTGAATGAGAATATTCAAGAAAATCAAAGAAATATCAGGTGCACACAAAAGAAACAGCATGCCCACTCTGGCAAACAACCAAGGACGATTAATAACAGAGGAGTACACTGGGAGTGAAACATCCAGAGGCACACAAAAGGACCATGGAGACCGCAGTGCAGGGACGCTAAGCAACACCACCTCATGTGGAAAAAAATAACACAGGCAAACGAAATAATGCCTGAATGGGAAACATACAGGGATAAACTTTTTGAGGACCTTAGAGACTCTAAAAGCGGAAACTGATCCGTGCATCTTCTCACCTGAAATAGAAAAAGCTAACAATCAGGCTAAGAACAACAAACTGTTAATGGTGGAGGCTTCTACTTCGTTATACATTATTCTTCACAAATAAAAAACTTTTTAACTTTGACAATGACAAGCTAAAATTGTCTAAACTATAGTCACTTAATAAAGTCAGTGTTATACAAACAAAGTTCAAAAAGTTTTTTATTTGGTAAGAACACCAAAGCCAGTGGCACCGACAAAATATTTAATGAATTGCTTAAACTATTGAACTATGATATCAAAAGAACTAACAGTGCTCTTTAATCAGATGTACGATACGGGACACATTTCAGAGTATTCGGTGAAGTCAACCTTCTTCATTTTCCTAAAAAGTTGAATGCTGAGAAGTACAAAGATTACAGGCTTATTAGCTTAATGAGACATTCTATTAAGTTATTACTGCATATATTACATAGTAGAATCAACATCAAATGCAAAGACCAGTATTGTAGGTTAAATTTATTTGGGGTCAGTGGCCACTATCCCACCCTCCAGTTATAAAAATTCATACGGCTGTTTTAATGAAAACTGTTTCACAAAAAAAGAAACTTGGAGTGATATTTCATACATGATAAGCCTAAACTGACCAAATAATGATTTTATAAGCAGTTACTGTAGATGTAATTTTTAGGCCTAACTATTTATTGACTTATAATAAAACTTGATATGACTGTAATTAACTTATTTTTAGAATAATTATATGTTAATAGGATTAAAAAATAATCTATCGCACTGGGAGATAGCCAACTATGGTTTTCATTTTAAAATATGTCAAACTTATATTTTTCATTTGGCTATACAATTTTGTTCTTAACAGTTGTTCCCTATCTGTCATAAAAACCAAAATATATTGATTTAAAAAAAAAGACACTTTTTACCTTATTCAAAACTTCTAGGTTCCTGTGATTTTTTTTTGGATTATAGGGTCTGAAATTATGTATTATATTATGTTAGTTATTAATAATAAATTTCATTCAAATCGAATAAAACGTTCAATTGTTATAAACAAAAGAACTTTAAAGTAACTTTAAATACAAATTCCATCTTAACCGTAAATTTTTGGATATAGATAAGTTGTGTTAAATCATCATATTTTGATCCCAGGAATTTATGTTCCAGCCATTTCCCCATATTAACGGGACAGCCTGTATATATCTAATATCCAGTACAAAATATAGAATAAAGCATTTACAAAAGCTCATCAATTAAATAATGCAACAAATAGATCTCTCCTTCTTTCGATATTAAACTGCTATCACTGTTTTTTTTTGTGTGTGTTCAGGTCCGATTTCCATCAGGTCTACACTTTTTGGGACCGAGTGTGCTTCTCCTGAAACACTTGACAGTTGTCAAGCAGATATTGATGGTGGCACAACAGGACTGTTTGACAATGAAGGAAATTGCTTCCTTGAGTGAAGCAATCCCTTAACAGTAGTTATTTTTGCTTGTAAATTTTGCAATTGACGCAGCGTGCTTGGCTCTGAGCTTTGACTTATTTTTTTCACTACGATTCTGACATTTGCTACATCATCCTGCAATTTAATCACGGATGTATTGGCATACTTTATGGATTCTTCAATGAATTTTTTCTTTATTCCAAATAAAAATGGTTTTATAAATTTCTTATAAAATTTATATTTTCTTCTTCTTTTAATAACGTCATTGTTTCACCTTTTTGTAGCGATAAGAAAATTGCTTGCCTTTTCTAAGCTGAATCGAGTAGGCCTTTTGGTTAAGCTGATGGGAGTAGCAATATAAATGCTATCAAAAAAAAAATAAGCTGATGCCAAGCTTTAAAGCTGATAAATGTTTTGACTTGTAAAAAACTAATGATCTTTGAAATACTGTTGATAGAACCAAATTGTGTAGCGATAAATGAATTGCCTGTCTCTACTAAGCTGAATTAAGCAAGCCTTTCGGTTATGGTGATGGGAGTAGCAACTTAAATGCTATCAAGAAAAAATAAGCTGATGCCAAGCCTTAAGCTGATAAATGTTTGTACTTGTAAAAAACTGAAAAAATGATCTTTGAAATAATTTTAATAGAACAAAATTGTGTAGCGGTAAACCAATTACCTGCTTCTACTAAACTGAATTTAGTAGGTATTTTGATTATATTGATGGGAGTAGCAATTCAATGCTATCAAGAAAAAAATGCTAATATTTCTTTAATTGTGCCTTTTGCTAGATCAAAATTGCTGCCCAAATGAACTTGCTTCCGAGGCCAAAATCAAAACAAAAACGAGAGGCGTTTATTAAATCTGTTTGATTTAAATTAGTTGATTGAGTTACGTGATGTTCAAATTAATTTGACGAATACAGCACTAATAACCTTTCGTCACTATGTCCGAAATGTACATTTGGTAATTCAAATATAAAAAATAAAATATAAATATTAAATTGCTTTAGTGCTTTATTCGTCAAATTCTGTTTGATTTAGATCTAATTTTAATTTTCAAAGAATAGCATCACAGAGTTCAGAATAATGTTAAGGGGATATGCTCGTAGCTTTGCCCTAACAAATTTTCTACTAAAAATATATTGGAACTCATAAACTTCAAGTGCAAAATCACTTCCCCAGAAATGATTTGTTTTTTATATGATGTAAGAAAAGTAAATCATTTCTGAATCACCGCTGGTCCAAATTTCAAAGGTCCAATTTTTTATGATGTAGCTCTGTAGATTTGCCTCAGTTCGAGAGATAGCCTAGAAAATGTTGAAACTTGTCATTTAATCGTAAAAAAATTGTATTAAAAAAAATAGATATAATTTGTTCATATTAAGTGGAGAGTAACACATAATATATGTTTCCATCAAGAGTGTAGCGCAACAAGCATTAACATTATAATTTGTTCATTTAATCATCTTTGATCTTCTTCCTTCAAAATTATTATTAGAACAGATTATTTAAAAAAAAACATACAGTTTTGAAAGCTGGGGCGAAAAATATGTTCTTCCACTCGAAGCTTTATTTTATCATGATGTTTTCCTTTTTATCCTAAATCTTTTATGTTTCTCAAATTTCTCTCCTTTTATCTTCCTTTTAGGTGAAAATTTTTGTCTGGTTTTATTAGCATGATAGTTATACGGTATTGAAATTGATTGTCTGCAATTTATAGGCAAAGATTTGTCATTAGAAAATTCTACAAGCAAGAATCTGGATTTATTTAATAACAAGACCAAACTGAAAATATATTTTTTTAAATATTACAAAAATTATAGGCATAGAATTGATAAACACTTGATTTGTTTCACTGATTATTCCATAATTTTTCATCAAGAGATAAGTGAAAAAATTATTCAAGAAATTTAAGAAAAACGGTAGACGAAAAGAACACTACACATTTTGAATATTGAATTGACGAGGCGGATACATGATTAAACTCCATAACAAATTGAAATAAAACAACACAGTTGGGAGGGTTTCACATTTATTGTTGAACACTGCAACATGTTTCGCTACACAGTGGCTTCATTATTCATCTGCCTGATGAAGCCACTGTGTGGCGAAACATGTTGCAGTGTTCAACAATAAATGTGAAACCCTCCCAACTGTGTTGATTTATTTCAACGACACATTTTCTTGCTAGCTTATAAAACGTGTTCTTCGTGATCATATCATATCCATATATATAATCATATCCTCAAATCGTTCGTATTAATGCAGTAGATAATTGCTTCAAAATTGGAAAAGTTAATAAACATTAATTAAAAATGGCACAGAAAGAAAAACACCTACTGCAAGATTTTGTTCTAAGCTTATCAAATTGCCTCCTCAAGAGATGACTTTGAATCGTTCAATATGACACGAAGTTACATTCTGCTAAAACCACATGACTATCATAGATTATCATAAATCTAGCACAATTGAGAAAATATCTTTAGTAACGTAGTTTACAAAGACAAGCTATCTACACAAAACAGTATTTTTTAGGAACTTTCTCTGGTAGCAAATCAAACTATACTTTGATAATATCTCGTGTATAATATTAACAAGGTATAGTTTTATTTATTATATGATAAAATTCCTGATTCAAAATATATCACAAGGTTATGGACTTCAAAACAAAAATCTTCCAAAAACGTATTTTTTATTTGTTGTTATCTAGTTAACGTCATGTGTGCCTCAATGGTAGTTATCACCTGCTGATCACTGTAGGCTATAGGAAATAGTGATTTGTGTCGAAGAACACTACCATATGAATCCCGCCTTCAAGTCTTGCGATCTTAATTTCAAAGTTATTGTAAATGTGTGTTATTTTGATATTTTTTGTAGGCCTTGTGAAGTCACTAAACTAAACTAAACTTAACTAAAACTAATATTTCCAAATTCCAAAATTATAGTCTTCCAAAGCTCTAAAGTTCAGACAGCGATCACCATGGCTTCTTTTGCGGTAATTGGTTTCGTCAGAGCAGATGCAAAATTCATTAGGAAGAGCAATTCGATCTACTGCTTAGGTTTGTTACATATTTTCAAGTAATAATATTTTTGACGAACAATTTTTGGTTTATTCTTTGCCGAAATGATCGCACTAAATGCTGAGGAATTAAGATCGCTTTAGAAGGTATAACACCGCCGCCACTGATAATTTAGCTGTCAGAAACTCAAAGAAAGAATTAATCAAGGCTTTGAAAATTTGAATTTTTATATGAATGTAAGAAATTATCTGCTTGTGTTTTCATAAATATATGTTCAGTTCTGCTGACGTTCCTTTGATGCAAAGATTTCTATTCTATATCCAGATTTCTTTTTCTGTAATTTATTTGAATATTTTATTATTCTTTCCTTATAGATTGTTAATTGATTTTCAAGGTTCCTACCATATTTTCATTCATTTTCATTCAAATTCCTACAGACTTTCATCAAGTTTTAAGAATAAAGAAAACACTTTTACTTTAATCCAAGAATTTCATCAGATTTTTGGCAGTGGTTTTCCAAGAAGATTTTTGATGCCTCCACCTTAACCCATTCCACTATTTCTCTTTATTTACCTCCCCGCACCCTTTGCCCCTGTTCCTCCTCATTTACCTCTTTCTCACACGAGGATTTCTCATCTATAATTTCGAAAAGTGTTTTTAAGGATACTAGAATTTTACAACATTCCTTTAGATTTTCGTGTTTTCTTGTCCCAATTCCTAGTAGTTTTGTCAGACCAAGTTCTAAATTCGACTGCTTCGATTTGTTACATATTTTAATGTATTGCGGTGATGTTCCCGGCGTACAATTTTGATTTATTTTTTACCATTACAATTGGCTAAAGTTTTAGCACTAAACTTTTAAGAATGGAGATCGACTAGAAGGAATATCGAACACTATCACCACTGATAATTTTGCTGCCAGAAACTCAAAAAAAAATAGTAAAGCCTTCGAAAATCTAACTTCTACTGAATGGAAGGAATTATCTGCTTGGGTTTCCTATATATTTTTATGTCCTCAGTTCATCTGGCGTTCCTTTCGTATACAAAATTTGAATTTGAAACTTTTAATACTCCTATTGATACTTTTTTTAAATTTATTATCATAATGATTTACATTGTTATAAAATCCATGGATGGGGGGCGACTACCCTCCAATTATTATAATGTAAACAAGTGTTGCCCATTAGGAAAAAAGAAGAAGACAACTTATTTTCAAAATTTAATTCGTAAATTTCTATAAATTAAAATTATTTTAGAAAGAAAACTTGTTTATGTCTTATAAATTTGAGGATGGATTAGAGAACACTTATCCATCCAAGATATTCGTATTAATTTTAGCTATAATCTCTACTTTCCGATCTAAAACGAGAAACTCTGTTAGTGTAAAAGTTTTATGAATTAATAAAATATTCTTTTGAGTTCAGCAGAATATGTAAGTTTGGTGAATGGCCACTATACCACCCTCTGATTACTATAATGTAAACGAGTGTGCTCTTCCATCTCTGTAAACTAAATTAAACATTTAAACTGATTATAATAGTATTGTACTAAATTAATTAGTTGCTTTATTTTTTATAATTTTAATCAAAACATTCAATTAATTCCAGCGCAATTTCAATTCACCGTCACGATAAATTTCACACTAATAACATAAATTCCGTTCGGAATACTTCGTAAAGCCGGGTTAACGGAATAATTAATAAAATTTTATGACAGATTAAAAGCTACTAAGAGGGGAGTTAAGTGGTTCGTACGGAATTAGCATGCTAGAATGTTAATGGCGGTTAGGCGAAAAGAAAAAAAATGTGTGGACGTTTTATGTAAGAAAATACTGTATTTTTTTAAGGGGTTGCGATGTAAATACAAAATTTTACATTTATATTGACGGCTTTATTTTTATAACATCAATCAAATTAATTATAATTGGAGTCCTGCGGCTGAGGGCTTTTTTTCATATTTATTTTCAATATTTGTGTTTGATTTCAATTAGTCTGTAGAATTGAAATTTTGGATTGTGTGTGTTATTTTAAATCGCAATTAATTTAGAGTGGCGGTGGAAAATGTAGGTGCGATTTTAATTACAATTACAATATACGAGGTGCGATCAGAAATAAATGAAATCGTAACGCTGTGCTTTATGTAGAAGCAAAGGGTTGTTGTAAAATGTGAGATCTTACAAGAACCCTTTGTTTCGTTATGATTTCATTTATTTCAGCCAGATAGTGACTAGTGTGATTTTTCTGGCAGTCTTGTGAGCGTACGTACAGTGCAGACTTTACATGATTAAACGACTGCTTCCTACTAACAACGTGAAGGTGTAAAAATTTAGTGTTTGCTCTAGAAGAACGCAGTTGAAACTGTTTTAATGATGCGAATAGGTTACAAAAAATAAGATTTTAGTAAAAATAATGCGTAGAAATGGTTTTGACCTTTTAAAAAGTGTGTACATTAAAGATAGGTATTCTCGAAGCAAAAATAATATTGCCAAAATCCGTCATCTGATCAATAAGCAAGATTTACGCAAGACAACCAACCAGCTAAAATAGAAGACTTATCCTGATTATTCCAGAGCTTAATCCAGTGCAATTGTGACCGTGCAGTGGCAACAAAAATCGTGCTAAGACTCACCGAAGCTGAAAGTTATCGTCGCTCTTAAGTCTGACATGAATTGAAAGGCGCATTTAAGGATGATTCAAAATGTTTCGACAAAATCATCACAAGCGACAAGTGCAATAGGTTTGATTCAGAAAATAATCAACAATCATCTCAACGAAAGTCTACTAACTCAACCCATTCAAAATTGAACGTGAAGACGATGTTAAACTACTTTTTTGACCTCAAAGGAATTCGTTTTTCGAAAAGAAAAGTATTTAAAAAAAATTGGACGCTTTTGCTTAAATGGCCCTCAATATTCGTCATTACTACATTGATCCTCTATTCGCTCTTTTCGCCTGATTTAGCATTCTCTGAGGGATCAAAGGGTGCTAAATTTATCCAGAGGAAAGAAAGAAACGTGAAAAAGAAAAACGATTTGGAGATAACCTAAAACGCAATGTCACGAAGGTGCTAGCAAGTATCAAGGAGGACGAATTTCTAATACATAAATAATCTTCTGTATACGCTCGTTATTACTAACTGAAAATGTTTTGTAAGAGATTAAGGATGCATTTGAAAAAATAAATCCAGTTATTTTTAACTCATTTCTAAACTGTATGATTTTATTACACTCTTCCACTTATGAATTTAAATAGCGATTTAACTAAATTACCTACGTTTATCTTGACCACCGCGGATTTACGTTACGTGCGTTCGTTTTCTGCATGCGATTTTACGAAGCCGCTCCGCTCCGTTGATGGAAGAGATAACGCCGAAATCTTGGTTATCTGCTAACCGGATATGGTAATGCATTGCATACTCCGGCGAGTGGATTTTTCACGAGTTAGCATAGGAATGCAGTTTCCCGGTTAGTTAATGCGGCCCTAGGAAGATGCTTTATCGATCCAGGACGTTGTGCAGCTCCGGCTGTGCACTTGTTCCTTTTGTAACGATTTCTGTCCGTACAGATAAATCTTAAAGAGAACGCCCGAAGTGATTTCCGCTACTTACTACTAGGTTAATAGCGTGCGTCACATAGCAATTATGATTTGATCTCGTCGTAAATTAGAATATCAGATCCATTTGTAATTATTTGCAATTAATTATTTACCAGAAAATTTACATCAATTAGAATCAATTAATGATGTTTTTTTAATAATAACACTTATCTTTTAATCAGAAACATACCATTTCCACATCAGTATAGGAAACGGCAACCTTAAGAAGAGGTACTTAAACTATTAAACTATTAAAAGAAAGCAATTGATTAAAATTCTAAGAAAAACGTTTAAAAATTAACATGTTCTTTATTAATAATAGCCTACCCTTGTTGGTTACAGACTCCTATACTCTTCCTAACATCGATTCTAGCAAGTACTCGATAATATCTCAAGCAACCTGTAATTCGTGCTAAGGAACTTGCAGCGTCTTTAAAAGATGCTGTATGTTCTTTCGGCTTTTCCCTAGAATATCCCCAAAGATGCTCAATGCGTGAACGACCAGAAGATCAAAGTAGCCATGGTTAGATATTAATAACTTTCGAAAATCGATCTATAGAAACTTTTGTAATATTGTCTTGCTGGAAAAGTGGGTCTTCCAACTGCTGAAAATGAGAGAATCTGTGATTGTCACTTTATCCACACATCGCTGGACGTTTGTGTTGCCTTGGATGAATACCAAACAAGACCTACATCCATAAATTGTAGCTATATAATATTCTCCTTTTCAAGGTAATCGATGAACAATATACCATGCGCATACCAAAATACTGACACCATAACCATGCCAGCTGACTGTTGAGTTTTTCATAGATTTGAATTGGGTTCGTCATGTGCACTTCACTCATCTGTCTGCCGATTGGACTCTGGAGAGTAGTGATGGATCCATGTTTTAACCACTGCCACATGCCGACACAAAACTCCTGTTTATTTCGCTTAAACAGTACTTTGAATCATCAATACCTTGTTGCTTTTGATCGACTGTGAGCTCACGCTTAATCCACATTACACAAAGCTTTCGCATGCCCAAATATGTCGAAATACATTCCTTTGATATCTTCAGAGTTTTAGCTGTCTCGATGAACTTCACTTTACGGGTATTTAAAATTATTTTGTGAATTCTTTTGAAATTTTCGTCTGTAGTAGCCTCTTTTGGATGTCCAACGAGCTCATCGTCTTCGATGCCCATATGGCCTGTACAGAATTTAGCAAACGACTTACGAAACATTGCTTCCACTTGAGCAGAGTATGGTTAATACGTATCAAGCCAAGTTCTTCTTCCAGCACTATTTTTTCCCATTAAAATATTGTGTTCCATTTCCTTTTTATGATTTCGTTCCAATCAGAAATGTTTCTTTACTCAAAATGCTGTAAATCACGAAACAATTGTCCGATCGCTGTAAAATTTTGATACGTATCGTTTGAAGGTTGGTTCACACTGAAAATCATATGGAAAAAAAATCTAGTAGAGCCATCTCTTAGAAACGACACGAACTTTTCAGCTGAATTGATCTGGTACTGATTCTCCAGATTTATTTCTTAAATAATTTTTAATTGTTTTGGTTTGACAAGATTTTTGTCAAAGGATTTTTTCATTTATTTCTTATAATCCTAATTGTTTTCAATTGTGTTTGTGGTTTTTGAATTAGAATGTTTCTAAAATAATTTTGAAATGTTAACGTCCACCTAAAAACTAATTGCTTATTTTTCAATCAGAACTATTTTGAATTTCATTTTTAATAGGGCTTGGATTAGATTTTTGTCAAAATACAACTGATTTTAACAATACTTAAATGTTTAACTGGTTTGTTTCATTGTTTTCTGTAGCAACATTCAATTGTTTTGATACTTTTAAAGAAAACAAATATTTAATAATGTTCTAGAGGAAACAATTGAATTTTACTTTTAATTTAACTTTTAATAATTTTAAAGCTCTTTGCTAATAGTTAATTGCTGATTATTTGTTTTATTTGTAATTATTCAATTGTTTTCGACATTCAATTGTTTTGATAGCAGTTATTTTGGTTTTTTTTTCTTCTATTAGAACTATTTTTATAATTTTCAATTGTTTTGGTGCAATAAGTTCTTTGTTAATACTCAACTCTCGTCTTATATTATTGATTGCCGAATGTTTTGTTTTATTTCTAACAATTTAAATTGTTTTTCTAATTGACATTTAATCCGGAAATTTTTTTACAACGTTTTAATTATTTTGAAATATTTTTATCAAATTTAACAACTAATTATTTTTTTATCTTTCTATCCGAATTATTTTTATAATTTTCAATTGTTTTGTTTCGATGAGGTTACAGTTAATGTAATTTGCGTTTCGTAATTTTAAAAGTTCATAAAATATATTTTGGTTTTATTTAAAATCAGTAGATTTTAAATAAAACCAAAATAATGTGTTTCTGATATACTATTAAATAATAGCTGTAACTTAACTGGAAACAAAATGGCAATGCTTAAAATTTAAATTAGAGTTATTCAAATTGAAATTTGAAAAATTCTAAAAGTTATTCCAAAATTAGAATTTAATTTAAAATGAGAAAATATATTAAGAATTAATGTATTTTTAATATACTATGAAATAATAGCTGTAAATTAACAGGAAACAAAATGGCAACGTACAAAGTTTTTAATTACAGTTAATGAAATTTGTGTTTCGTAATTTGAAAAATTCTAAAAAAATATTCTGAAGGTATAATTTGATTTATATCAGTAGATATTCTTAGAATTAATTTATTTTTGGCATATTATAAAATAAGAGCGGTAACTAAACCGAAAACAAAATGGCGACGCTTAAAGTTTTTAATTACAATTATTGTAATTTGCTTTTTGTATTTTGAAAAATTCTAAGAAATATTCTAAACGTATAATTTTATTTAAAATCACTAGATATACTTAGAATGATTGTATTTGTAACATACTGTAAAATAATACGACGGGTAAAGTTTTCCCTTACAATTATTGTAATTTGCGTTTCGTAATTTGAACAATTCTAAAAAATATTTTGAAGATAGAGTTTGATTTGTAATCAACAGCTAAATTTAGAATTACTATATTTTTGGCAAACTATAAAATAATAGATACAATTCAACTAGAAACAAAATGGCGACGCTTAAAACTTAAATTACAGTTATTCAAATTTGCACTTTGAAATTTGAAAAATTCTAAAAGTTATTCCAAAATTAGAATTTATATTATATTTTTTTATGCTATGAAATAATAGCTGTAAATTAAATGGAAAAAATAGCAACACACAAAGATTTAAATTACAGTTAATGAAATTTGTGTTTCGTAATTTGAAAAATTCTAAAAATATTCTGCAGGTAGAATTTGATTTATATCAGTAGATATTCTTAAAATGAATGTATTTTTGACATACTGTAAGATAATAGATGTAACTAAACTGAAAACAAAATGGCGACGCTTTAAGCTTAAAGCTTTAATTTAAAGTTTAAGCTTTAATAACGTAACGTAAAATTTCTAAAAAATTCTGAAGTTAGGATTTGATTTCTAATCAGTAGTCATACTTAGAATTAATGTACTTTTGGCATATTATAAAATAAGAGCGGTAACTATACCGAAAACAAAATGGCGACGCTTAAAGTTTAAAATTACAATTATTGTAATTTGCGTTTTGTAATTTGAAAAATTCTAAAAAATATTTTAAAAGTAGAATTTTATTTAAAATCACTAAATACAGTTAAAATTATTGTATCTTTAACATACTGTAAAATAATAGATGTAACTAAACCGAACACAAAATGGCGACGCGTAAAGTTTTAAATTACAATTATTGTAATTTGCGTTTCGTAATTTGAAAAATTCTTAATAATATTCTGAAGGTAGAATTTGATTTGTAATCAATAGCTAAATTTAGAATTAATATATTTTTGCCAAACTATAAAATAATAAATGGCGACAATTAAAATTTAAATTACAGTTATTAAAATTTGAATTTTGCAATTTGGAATGTTTTAAAAATTATTATTCTCCAATTAGAATTTTATTTAAAATGAGTAGATATATTTAACATTAATGTAGTTTTAACATACCATAAAATAATAGCTGTAACTTAACCGGGAACATAATGGCGACGCATAAAGTTTTAAATTACAGTTAAAGTAATTTACTTTTCTTAATTTGAAAAATACTAAAATTAATGGTGCAGAAAGACCGATGATCAATAGCCCAAGCGGACAGACTAACCATTATTGTAAAACATCTGTATATATTCCCCATATTGTATTAAATGTTCGAATACAGATATTATTCTCTCTCTCTCTCTAAAATTATTCTGAAAGTGGAAAATTTTCTTTAAATCAGTAGATATACTTAGATTTAATGTATTTTTGACATACTATAAAATAATAGATCTAATCTAACTGGAAACAACAATTACAGTTATTGAAATTTTGCAAAAATTTCTAAAAATATTCTGTAATTAGAATTTTGGTTTAAATAGGTAGATATATTTATAATTAATTTATTTTTAACCTACTGCAAAATAATAGCTGTAATGATTGTAATTTGCAATTCGTAATTTCATAAAATTCTAAAAAATATTCTCAAGACATAATAATAATAATACTATAAAATAATAAATGCAACTCAAGCGGAAACTAAATGGCGATGCTTAAAATTTTAATTACAGTTATTGAAATTTGCACATCGTAATTTGAAAAATTCGAAGAAAAATTTCTGAAAGTAGAATTTTTGAAAAATCTGTCGATATACTTAAAATTAATGTTTTTTTTTAATACTACAAAATAGTAGATGAAACCCAACTCGAAACACAATGTCGACACTTAAAATTTATATTATAGTTATTGAAATTTGCACCTTACATTTTGAAAAATTCTAAAAATTATTCTGAAATGAGAATCGTTTAAATTGAGTAGATATTTTTAGAATCAATCTATTTTTAATATACTATGAAATAATAGCTGTAACCTAACCGGAAACAAAATGGCGTCGCTTTATGTTTTAAATTACAGTTAATTGCGTTTCGCAATTTGAAAAATTCTAAAAAATATTCTAAAGGTAGAATTTGATCTATAACTAGTAGATATACTTAGAATTTATATATTTTTGACATACTATCGAATAATAGATTTAAATCAACTGAAAACAAAATGAAGTCGCTTAAAATTTAAATTAGAGTTATTAAAATTTGCAAGTAGTAATTTGAAAAATTCTAAAAATTATTGTAGAATTAGAATTTTATTTAAATTAAGTAGATCTATTTGTAATTAATGTATTTTAACTTTACTATAAAATAATAGCTGTAACGTAACCGGAAACAAAATGGCGATGCATAAAGTTTTGAATTACAGTTAATGTATTTTGCGATTCGTAATTTGAAAAATTCTAAACGTTATTAATAATAATTTTATTTAAAATGAGTAGTTAGTCTTATGAATGTAAAATTTGATTTATAATTAAGATAACTTAAAATTAATGTATTTTTGATATACTAGAAAATAATAGATATAACTCAACTGGAAACAAAATGGTGACACTTAAAATTTAAATTGCAATTATTAAAATTTGCACCTTGCAATTTGTAAAATTCTAAAAGTTATTCCGAAATTAGAATTTTATTTAGAATGAGTAGTTATATTTAGAATTAATGTATTTTTAACATACTGTAAAATGATATCTGTAATTAAACAGAAATTACAGTTCATGTAATTTGCGTTTCGGAATTTGAAAGATTCTAAAAAATATATATTCTAAAGAACACTCAACTAATTTGATTGATTGTTTTTTTTTTCTTTTTACATCCACGTTCAATTGTTTTAGTGTTTAATACGCTTTATTTCGTATAAATCAAATTATTTTTAGAAAAATATTTTTTTTAAATAATTTTCAATTGTTTTCGTCCACCTAAACAACAAATTATTTTATTTTTTTTCTATCAGAAATATTTTATTAATTTCTAATTGTTTTAGTTCTATGAGTTTTTTGTTAATAGTCAACTGATTTTATTGATTGTCGATTGTTTTTATTTTTTAATTTCTAATCATTTAAATGGTTTCCTAAATCCACAATCATTTGTTTTAGTGCTTTAATTTTTTTTAAATAATTTTCAATTGTTTTCGTCCATCCAGACAACAAAATTAATTTAATTTTTATTCTATCATAATTATTTTATTAATGTCAAATTATTTTGGTTCTATAAGTTTTTTGTTTAATTAAAAAGCACTAAAAACCTTTCTTCACAATTTTATTTAAATTCACAAATATATATTTCGGACACAAAGTGATCATTATCAATGTTTTAATAATAAAAAAGTTTTTTGTTAATACTCAACTGATTTCATTGTATGTCGATTGTTTTTTTTTTTAATTCCTAACTATTTAAATTGGTTTCCGAATCCACATTCAATTGTTTTAGAGCTGTAATTTGTTGTACTTGTGATAATACAAATTGTTTTCCGAATCTACATTCAATTGTTTCGATGCCCGAAAACATTTCAACAATTTTTAAATAATTTTAAATTGTTTTCGTCCTTGCAGACCACAAATTATTCTCTTTTTCTTTCAATCAGAATTATTATAATAATTTTTAATTGTTTTGGTTCTATTTTTTAATACACAACTGATTTCATTGATTGTCGATTGTTTTATTTTTTTAATTTCTAACCATTTCAATTGTTTTCCTAATCGACATTCAATTATTTTCGTGCTTCAATTTGTTTAATTTCTAATAATTCAAATTGTTTTCAAAATCGACATTCAATTGTTTTGCAGCTTTGAGAAATTTCACCATTTTTTAATAACCTTGGAACTGTTTTCTCCCAACCAAACAAATGATTATTCTCTTCTTCTTTCTATCAGAATCATTTGAATAATTTTCAATTGTTTTAGTTCGCTAAGTTTTTTGTTGATACAATTTTATTAATTGCCGAATATTTTATTTTAATTTCTAAAAAAAATTAAATTGTTTTCATAATCGGCATTCAATTAGTGTGATGATTTTAATAATTTTAACTGTTTTTTGATAATTTTCAATTGTTTCCGTTTATTTAAACAACCAATTTTATCTTTTGCTTGCTATCAGATTTTTTTAAATATTTAATATTATATTATAATTGTTTTGGTTTAATAATTTAATTAATTAATTTCTATCGATATAAATTGTTATGTCACTTGGTATAATTGTTTTAAGTAATTGTTAATGACAAGCAATTGTTTTCTTTCTTTTTTCAAACAGAACTATTTTTATAATTTTTAATTCAAATATTTGGTATCAACATTGAATAATTTTTATCGATTGCAGACTGTTTCATTTTTTTAAATATATTAAAAGTCCTGCTTTCTTTTTTTTCTTGCTACAATAAAAACTACTTTCATAATTTTCAACTTATTGACTGTTCTCTTTCTTAACAATTTAAGTTGTTTTCTGTAGCGGAATTAAGTTGTTTAACTTTATTAATAATTGTCATTTGTTTTCGTCAATCCAAACTATGAATTGTTTAGTTTTTTCTTTCCATCCGAACTATTGTAATCGTTTTTAATTGTTTTACCTGCATAACGCTTTATGTCAATATACAAAAATTTCAATATTTTTTTGTGGCATTTATTTGTTGGTTTAAACTCTTTTAATTTGATCATTGAAAATGATTGTTTTGACAAATTCACACAAACATTTGTTTTTTGTAATCGATATTAATGATTTTTTATTATTATTAAACTTTTTTTATCTACGATCGTACAGAAAGTAGACGCTTTTTGCATCATTTTTCATTGTAAAAGTGGCTTTTTAAAGCACTAGTGCTTTTTTACGTTTTTATTGCACGGTAATGTCAAACGGTTTTTATTGCACAGAATTGTCAAATTTGACAGATGAATATATTTCGACGAAAAACTTAATTTTTTATTAATTGATACAAATAACTAATAAACTATAAATAAAATATATAATACAAACCAAATGGCAGATTTAAGAACTCTGAAGATTTCATTTAATGCAAGTCGAAGCGATTACAATAAAGCGAACATTTTTTCCATAAATAATAATGGCGGCCGACATTTGTGCAACTTGTTTACTGGTTGCTAAGTAACGCTTTCATTAGTGCACTGCGGGTAAAATATGCTTTCATTAATTGAATTATTGAAATGACATTAAAATATTAATCAAGAATATATTCTTTGAAATCCTTTACGATCGAAGATAAAATTTTGTAAGGCACACGTGTAAAAAGTTTCTTTATTGCACTCCTGGCTTTAAAAAAACTCGCTCGTTCCTCGCTCGTGTTTTTAAACGCCAGTTCGTGCAATAAAGCATCACTTTTTACACTTATACCTTAAATAACTATTATTAATTGCCGCATATTAAAAAAAATATTTTAGAACAATTTCAATTATTTTCTTGAGTGGTATTCAATTGTTTCTAAATTTTTTTGTCTAAAAAATGAATTTTATATGGATTGAAAAAACGCAAATCTATAAAATTAATATTTTTTAAACAACACAATTGTTTTGGTACCTTTGACAATTTTGTCGGTTTTTCAACTAATTTTTAATTGTTTTAGACCATGAAGACAAATGATTTTTTAAGGTTAACCAAGAAGGTGCCATCTGTTGATAAAGCGTTGCACTATATCCCCGTTTAAGTGGATAACCGCCGACAAATCAAGGGAACTCTCACCAGCGACAATTATAATAGTAATAATGTAAACATTAATGTCAACAACAGCCACGGATCTGTTTCGATCTATTTTGGATCTCATAAGAGTAGCGCAGTTGGAGAGATGGAAACAAACGAGTTTTACTTTAGAGTTAAATAATACAAAGTAAAACTCGTCTTCCTGTTTTTGTTGTTACGTTATCTTTCAATGAAAACTATTTGAATTTTTTTATGATATTTGTGGTTCGATAAAATTTGTTGTCGATTTGAAATTATTCATAGATTCGATTAAACGAAATTGAAATTTTTGGATTTTCAAGTTATTTTACTTTCAGAATTTTATAATTTATCTTACAGATTTCTAAAACTATTAAAGAATATATATTCTTATTAAAATAATTTTCGTACAGCCTTACATTTAATTTTTGTAATTTCGCCCGTAACTTTTCTTGAATTACATTCTCAGATTTTTCTTAAAACATTTCTTCAACGGTTTAAAATTTCTCTAAGAATTTTTTAAGCTTATTTATAGAATATTCCAGCATTTTTTGCTTCGTTTGGTTAAACCTTTAATCGATTTCTATTAGAAATTTTCTAGAATAAAATAATGCTATACCTTTCGCTTTACAGTACAAGAAAAATAAAAATATCTTTCCCCGTTGAAATAATAATAATATACATTTATCGTCGTGATGTAAAACTTGTCATTTTTGCGATGTTTATAAATTTCCCCGAGGAGCAATACCAAGGAAACCTCGTTACGAGATATATTAATTTTAATATTATTTTTTTCGATACAAAAATAGCTCGTCCTTATTCAAGACAGAAATGGAAAACATGTCGGTGGTTATGTTTTTTTTTTATTATATGTTATTTTATAATGAAATTTCCCGTGGGCGTTCACGTAATATAAAATGAATTGAAATAATATGTAACAAAAACAAAAAGTCTGTCCTAAAAGGGGACAAAAAAGTAAATAAAAGCAATAATAAATGATTCCGGATGTCCAAGAGGATATTTGCCCCCTCAAAATCATTGAAAATGGAAGAACACCTTGTGCTTCTTTCGCCCAAAATTTGAGGTATGATTTTTTTAATTGATTAGTGTTGATGACGAGCAGGGTTTTATTAAAAACAATAAATTGTAGAAAAACACTTTAAAAATTTAGCATGAAATAAATCCATACGACAATTAAACTCAGTGTTTTTTAAATAAATTTTCTTAGTATAAATTATTGCAGTGAGGAACTCGAGCGCTTTTTATTGGCAAAGTAAATGAAATGGATGTAACCCGGAAACTTTCGTCGAGAGCGGCCGTGACCTAGGACAGGAAATGAATTGCACGGGAGACGGCAGTAAATCTCTTGAATTATGGAACGTAATTGTGGATGCGATCTAAATATTTAATGCTCTCTAGCATTGGTTTGTAACTAAATAGTGCAATACGTTCAGTAACTAGATATAAATTGATATAACTAAAATTTCAAAGTTTCAATTCAAAATCACGTTTGCGTAATCTCATCCCGAAAAAAACCTATGCGTAGTGTAATAATTGGATGGTGGGATTGTAGCCACCCACCCACACTACATATATAGTTAAATTTAATTCACAACATTGATTTTAAATTGTTTAAAGGCATTAAGAACAATCGTATTAGAGTTTTTCCAAAAATGAAAACAGTGACAGTGTTGGAAGTAAAAATATATATGTAGGGTGGGTGGGTTATTGTTAATTAATCGACCCTTTAATGTTTAAAACATTCAGCTAGAATTGCAAATAAAATATTAACACACAAGAATGTATTTCCAATATTTGCTACAGAAATATTCACGTTTGTGTAATTTCTTTCCGAGAAAACACTGTGCGTGTGTAATTATTGTAGGGTGGGATAGTGGTCACCCACCTACTAACCCATCCTCTAATTAGTATCAACAAAGAAAGTGTTATGTTTAAATACAGGTCTAAGCATCGATGGGCCATTAAAACATAACTAATAGATTAACCCTAATTAAATGAATTAGTTCTCTCATCGTCACCTTTTCAATTTTGATTACCTAAATTATTATCACACTTTCCGTAATAATGGTGGGCGTTGTGCGTACCCACGTAATGTTCGGTGATGCGGAGCTGAACGTGCACGAAATAATCGTGTGTTAAATGGGAAGCGAAAAGGTTCATTAAGAGAATTATCGATTTTAGGGGTTCGGTTATACATGGATGTATTACGCACAATATTTTATCCACTATTCATTAAATTCCACGTATATTCCATATTTAGCTAGAATTCATGAATTTTTAAGTACAGCCCTCTTACAAGAAATGAAAGACTAATATACAGGGGCGTCCCAGAAAAGTTTATATTAGGTGTAATAAAAAGGAATCAATTCTTTTTCCAATAGATGGTTTGAATTATCTGTATCTCGCGTTGTGTAAGTCCGATAGACAATAGAACAATAGATCTGTTAGGTCGCAGTTCACGAGAGGCTAACACACCTCACTAAGACCCTACTTAACCTAAGTCCGATAGAGTTCCGCTAGATGGAGTTAGAAAGATAAGATTTCGTACTAAAAAAACTTCTCTGGCAGTTTAGTGATTAGTTGACTTAGTTGGGTTTGAGCGTGTGTCAAAGATGGACACTAGCAAAGAGAAAATATATATTTTACAGTTTTCCTTCGATAAAGGCGAAAACGTAAGTCATGTAGCTGAAAATGTGAATAGTGTTAATGTTTCTGATACTATAACAGCCAATCAAGCGCAATTTTGGTTTGTCGATTCCGTTCCGGTGATTTTGTTATCAAAGATGCACCACGAATTTACAAGGATACAACTTTGGGCCTTTCTGCGTAATAACAATTTAGGCACATCTTAAGAAAAGGCTTGCATAATCAACAACAGAATAGTTAACTATATCTACGTTTTCTGCCGTTCTTGATACTCTTTTTGAAAGTATTTTTGTTTTTTCCAATGTTGTGTCAGTCTCTTTAAACGTCTTCATCCATTTTTTAACCCTTTTCCGCACAATTATGTTTAGTGTTTCAGTTGTTTCGCGTCCCCGAGATACCTCAGGTGTTTAATGGAAGTTGTTGATGAAAGATATGCTTGCTGATTAGAGTGGCGAAAACCTCTAATATTACAGAATCACGTTGCAATCGCTGAATTACAACGCACAACTCTGTCTGTCTTTAGAGAAATGCTCCATAACGACTAAAATCGCAAGAACCAGCCTACCCACTTAAATACCCCTTACATCCCTCTGATTCATTGCATTTACGCAAGAAGCTAAAGACTTATATAAACTTCCCTTTAGAACACCCTGCATTTAATTAATATTATGACATGCTTAAGTGTACATCTTTCTTTGCTGATTTTTAAATTTTTTTTAGATGATTTCAATTTGTACAAAAATGGTATTTAATGTTATATTAAGTTATTTTAATGAGTAAAGTAGATCAACAATATATGTATAAAAGACTTACCTATTGTGGCTGTGATGTATGCGGGTTGCATATTGTACACTGGAGAGGAACAACTTAATTTTATTAGGACACTAAAAATTGTAACTAATGTAGTTGGCATCATCTGAAAAATACGAAATAATGTATTACTAAAAAAGGTATTCATATTCAATTATATAATTTATTTTAAGCATTTTTATATTTTGTACCATATTGAGGCAAATATTTAATAAATTTAGTTAAATTACATATTTGGTTACATCAAGAGGGTTTCAACATCCGTCAAAAATTCAAGAGGTTATTTCTTTGACTACTCCAAGAAAATTTTCGAAAACCCGCTTTGTTATGAACATACAAGACAAATAAAACCAATAATGATATTTTTGAAATTATTATTGTAGTTGAAATAAAGGTATGACGTTCAACACTTGATTTACAGAGTAATTTTTTTTTAAATTAATTGTTATCTTTTAACAGCATTCTAATTACTAAGAACGTATTTTATCCACTAACAGCATTAAAGTGCAGAAATCGAAAAAATAAATACAGTATAAACGTCGGTTTCATTTAAATATGTCTGGTGATTGATGATTTGGTATCTGTCCAATGTGTTGAGACTCAATAACTGTTTGTCGCTTCATGTCCGTCTTTAATAATTCAACTTAGTGAAGACCTTTATCATTTCTTTATGGACTTATTAATGGTAATTCATTTCAAGCTAGGCGGTTTGGCATTAAACGACATCCTGACCTAATGTTCCTAATAGATGAAACAGGCACATTGAAACGAATTGGAGGACCAGAAAGATCAATAATAGTAAGAACGGTAGAAGTGGAAGAGAATGTGCTTAATATGATAGATGAAGATCCAGGTTAGAGACAATTTGTTGTACCCATATCACATACAACGCGTTAAGTTACTTCTTTCTGCTGAATATTCTCCACGTATTGCATTTTGTCCAAGGTTTTCGATCACATTGGCTTAAATTGCTCAATTTCTAACTCTGATTCTTTTTACATATAAAGCGAATTTTTCAAAAAATGCAAAAAATGAACGTTTGAGTTGGAATTGTAGATGACTGGCTAATTGGATCGGTATTTCTACCAGGAAGACTTACTAGTGAGGTTGCAACATTTTTAGAACAAACATTACCTCAGTTTCTAAGGATGTATTTTTAGAAACATGAAGTGAAATTAGATTTAAGCACGATGGTACACCACCGACTTTTAGTGTGGTTACTCGTGAATTTTAAACAGTAACATTCGGAGAATGCTGGATTGACCAAAGTGGACCTCACTCATGACCTGGGATAATTGGTGCTTGTAAGTCTAATAACTCCTTATATAGGTTTGTAAAATTAGCTTTTCTAAAATTATGCCTACATTGGTTAGTGATCTAAAATCTTAAATTCTCAGTCGTTTCGAAAGTAATATCCAACTGAAGGGATGGGTGTAATTGTCTTCTGTCAAAAGGGGCTCGGAGTTTCCTTCATTACATTATGCACGTTTATATAGACAATTGCCTTTGAAAAATTGATTTAATCACTTAGGAAATGCTACAGACGTAAAATTTGAAGATATTTTGGAAATGTTTACAAAAGCAAAAGTTGCATATATCGCTAAATATGGAAGAAATAATAGCCAAATCATAGAGTATGTAAAAGTATCGGTAGATTTAGTGAGAAATTGAAGGATTAATTAATTCATTGATTTCTTTCTATGATCTCCGTAGAAAAGACTGCATAAGTTTCTTTTTTCAACATATAAAAATATTCTATTAATTAAAATCAATAATATTATCAACCACTTCTGCTAGACAGAGATTTAATTATTCAAGAGATATAGGAGTAAAAAAAAACTTAAAAATACCATTATAATTTACGGAATATTTATCAAATTATGATTCTAAGCATCAGCCTGTTGAACATAATTCTCGTATTGTTTACGTAACTCAACAATCATTAAAGTATAAATACTTAATACCTATTTCAAATATTTAAAAAAATCTGATGACAACCTGCTGTTAAGGACGATATGATTCCACTTGTGAAGACAGTTGCAGGCCTATTATTGTTAGAATAATAGTGTTGATAATTATTGATAGATTCTATAGACATAAATGACATAAAGAACAAAATTTCTCAACACTTAAATAATCTACGGAAAATTGCGCTTTTGGTGTTGTGGGTATTGAAATATGCTTGTTACATAAAGTGGATTTCTAAGTGGGAGGTAGTCGTTGGGCGTCATCGCTTTTATTGGGATTATCGGTAAAAGCTTCGGATAATCCTCTTTGTGAGATGATCTCATACTGAAATACTTGTTGGATTTTAAAAGTACGTGAAAATGTTTATAATTAAATAAAACACTAGTTTGTCACTTTTTGCACTTGGTTTATTAATCGCTTGATGTACATTTCGGCGATTAATAAACCAAGTGAAAAAAGTGCCAAACTAGTGTTTTATTTAATAAGACTGAAATGGAAGTCGTTTTATAAAATTGGTATTATGATTTTGAATATTTGTGCAGAGATAAGAGCTGGGTCAGAGCTAAATAGTGAACAACCTCTAGATAGAGAGGTCAGCTGCGAATGCATTGAAAAAGTAGTCTCCGACCAAGCAGCGACGACAATAAACAGATGGAATGGAAAGTTGCAACTTTCTCAAGAAATATTCCAAATATTCGTAGGGCGAGTGGTACCGCTACTAAATAAGCACACCCTTGCAGCAGGTCATCAGCTACAGTAACATAATAGCGCTGCGATCTTCAAAGTGATGACAAAAGCAACTGAGACTACCACATTATCAATCCCCAGGATGACTAGATAGAAGTACCCTTTATAAGAACGTATTTATACTATACTTGAAGAAATAAAAAACGGCGACACTTTAATGCGCCAGGGGTGCATTAGAACGCGAATAAAAATGTTTGAAACTAAATAGATTACATAACGTTAAAAAAATAAACCACAGACGATTGACAAAATATTGCAATTGATGTATCTGGGTCGTAGTTACAAAAATGATGAAGTAAACACAGATACTCATCGTCAGATTCTTCATGCAAAAGAACAATGTGAATGTAAGGATATCAAAGAGCTCAATTTAAATAGATGCATTAGCTCTTTAACAGATCAAACAGGAAGGCTGCTGATAGCGGAGTAAAAGCTTAAAGAACGGAAATTGTTCGTTGAAACATATGATCAACAATTGACAGTGACCTGGTTGATACTGTGCTTGAAATGAAATTAAACAAGCAAAACAAGGCAAAGCATGTGGATCTTATGACATTCCATTTGATGCATTGAAATTATTAACAAATAACAGTGTTATATTGGTGTTATTGCATTTATTTAACAGCATATATAAATCCGGCATAACACCGTCTGACTGGCTAAAATCTATATTTGTTAGACTTCCAAAAAACCTAAAGCCAATGTATGAAGCAAGCAATGCATGATAAGCTTGGTGAACCATGTTTTAAAGATCTTTCTAAAAATTATACAAGGATTAAGTAAATGCGAGAAAATAATGTGGTTTTCGAAATGGTTTCGATATACATGAGATTCTTCTTACTAATACAATTTGATCGTAACATGAATGTGGATGTTTTTTGCTTGTTTCAAAGACTTCGAAAAATCCTTTGACACGGTACTACATGATAAGCTAGTTCAAGTTCTACTAACTTTAGGGTTAGATAACGAAGATATACTTATAATAGTGAATTTTTACTGGAACCAAACAGCTGCAGTGCTTGTAGATTACATACAATAGATAACATAAATATTTTAAGAGGTGTATGTCAAGGTTATATTGTGCTACCATTGTTATTTAATGTAAATTATATTCGGAAGTAATAATTGGTGAGGCATTAAGTGAAGTTTAATGGAATGCAGTGGTTGATCGCAATTCAGCAATGGGATTAATGCTTAATGTGAAAAATGGTGAAGATGGTTTTTAGTCAAGGAGGCAGAAACATGTAATGGCTTAAAAATCTAAGACAATGGTATGTCCTAACAATCACAACGTTATTTAGAATTGTAGTAGATAAAGTAAGGTTACAGTTACGAGTTACCAACGTACTTAAAGAAGAAACAAAGATAAGAAAGGTATTTTTTTGAGGGCTCTACTATGTTTGTCTCGCCATTCGTTTATGCGTCTATTGTCAAAATGATGGTCGAGGATGAGAAGAAATGGGATTCGGTGGCAAAGTTTGCCGGACAGGTGATTGGCAAGTAAGCAGCTGGTTGTCGTGCTTGCCGAGAGGACCGTTTTAGTAGGCCGAAACATTTCCATCTCGGCACTATTGATGAACTAGATCCTAGAGCCAATATCTCTTAGCAGATTTTAACAACAAGAATAGGTTTAATTTCGGGGATTTGGAGGACTTTTTGGAGTTAGGAATTTTTTAGTTTCGACTGCATGATTTTAGTTTTGATGTTTTCTTCAGGTATGTTTTTTATTTATAGCTCTCGTTGCCTAAGAAGTTATACATTTTTTGGTAGTATTTAAATTTGTTCAGAACTACAGTGGCGTTCCCTTTGTCCGCCGGTAAGTTGTTTTAAAATGTTTTTATTTTGTTTGAAGTTTTTCAGCGCCGTGGAGCACTTTTTGACATAAAATTTCGGATGTGTCACTGTCGGTTTTGTAGACTGAATTTAATATTGCATATGATGTCTTCTTTCTCTCCACTCGGTTTCTTATAGTAGTAGTTATGATAATAGAGTTTACTGATTCATAGTTTAATAATTCCACTTTAGGGGAAGAAAAAAATCTACCATGCCATATAATAATAATAATAATAATAATAATAAATTGCTTTATTTGTTTATAATAATAATTATAAACAAATAAATAATATAATTCTTTAGTTAGAAGTAACAACTAACTAAAGAATTATATGGCATAGTAGTTATTTTCCGCAATTTTACTGGTGATGGTAAAGTCACTCACTTATTACCACACATTTAGTCTACTTGGGTGCCTTAATTTATATAATTTGTCCGTAAATGCAAAACTTTTTATATGGTTATAAAAATATATATACAGACACAGATTTATTTTCCACAATATTTCTTCTAAATAGTTCCATAGTTTTCCTAAAAAAACTGCAGTATTTTGTAAATTGTGAATTTCTCTGCCATTTATATTCCAAATAGCTAAAAATGTTAAAACTCTTTGCCAAAATTCATAATTATAGAGGATTTTTTTATTGTTCTTTAAGTATTCTAGATTTATTTAAACAATGTATTAACTGAACAGCAAGAAATTTCTGCAATTGCTAGCTTTTAAAATTCCACATATTTCACTTTGTTAAAAGTGGAGATTGCCATCTATTTGTTTAATCTTTCCGCAGTTTTTAGAATTATTTTCGTGGATTTTAGAATTTTCAAAGATATTTTCTTCTATTAAACATTTTTATTATTTTTGCTTTATATCATTAAATCTTTCCAAGAAATTCTATTACAAAATGCAAGAATTTCTTCGAGACTTCTAGAAGTTTTTGAAATATTTCTTCCAAAGTTAATTTTACTGCAATTTTTTTTACAATGTTCCAAGAAGTTTTCTACCAAATTGCCAGATAATATTATTTCAAGTATTTTAAATTTATCTTCTAAATTGCAAGAATTTTCTTCCAGTAATTTTACAGATTTGTATAATGTTTCCAGGTGCGCCATTGTAAAAATTCTACAGAAAAGTAAAAGAAGAAAATTTTTGAATTTTAGAAGAGAAATTGTAGAAAATTCTAGAACTTTTAAAAATTTTCTAGTAATTTAGAAGATAAATTCTTTGAAAGCTCTGATAAGTCTGAGACATTTCGGTTTAAAATGGTCGCAACTCAGAAGAAAATTTCCCAGAAGAAAATTGTGAAAAAATCTAGGATTTCTAAGAGAAAATTCTTGAACTTTAGAAGTTGTATTGTGGAAAATTCTAAAATTTAAATGAAAATTCTCGCAATTTAGGACCTTGCGATAATTTACTTGTGTTTATTTATAATATTTTTACATTCTTGTGAACATTGTACAATGGTAATAAATAAATAAATAAATAAATAAATAAAGAAGGAAATAATGAAAATTCTTGACGGGAAAAATGGATCGAAAATTCTAACTACTGCACTAATAACTTATTCGCAACCGTTATATAGTCTTCATCGATATTTTAACTCCTTTATGTTTTGTTATTTTTCCAGTTGCTAAAATTTTAAAATATTTTAGTTTTTTTACAAAAACAAGGAAAAATTAATTTGTGAAGAAGAAAGTGTAGGTGTTTCAATAATTTTACAGGAAATTCCTCCTATTCCTAATTTGTCGGAATTTTTTTTTTATTTTCCAGCTATTTCTCATACAAATTTCTACAATCTTCCAACAGTTTTTAGAATATTTTGAAGGATTTTTTAATTTTCCAACAATTGTGTTCCTTTTTTTGCAAATTGGGCAAACTTATTTGAGGGATTTAAAACTTTTAAGCTATTAGTCTTTCGAATCACAAACATTTTCTATTACATTTTTTAAATATTCTGCAAAGAGTTTTTCTTCTCTAAAAAATGGCAATATTGTAAATTTTTAATTTTGTTTTAATTTAATTTAATTTTGTTTTTGTTGCTATAATCTCATTGTATCGGTATTTTTCAGAAACTTCTATTGAAAATTTTATTTTTCAATAATTTCTCATCAGAATGTTTATAATTTTCGAGCAGTTTTTAGATTTTCATTTCAGGGATTTTGGAATTTTTCAACAATTGTTTTATCGAGAATTTTGGCCATCTCTTACTTTATCTCATCGAAGTTTTCTAATAATTTTTCTTCCAAATTGTAAGGAAAGTTTTTGAATTTTTTAGATTTTTTCACCATTTTTCTTCTTAATTGCAATCAAATTTCAGGATTCTTTTTAAGTTTTCGGTATTTTTTCCTTTAAATTGTTTTAAATTACAATATTTGTTTCTTTGGGAAGCTTTAGAATTTCTCAGCTATTTTTAAAATAGCGAGAATTTTCTATAATTTTGCCAATATTAATTCAAAGGATTTCTTTTAAGGGTAATGGAATTTTTCAACAATTGTTTTATCGAGAATTTTGGCCATCTCTTACTTTATCTCACCGAAGTTTTCTAATAATTTTTCTTCCAAATTGTAAGAAAAGTTTTTGAATTTTTTAGATTTTTTCACCGTTTTTCTTCTTAATTGCAATCAAATTTCAGGATTTTTTTAGGTTTTCGGTAATTTTTCCTTTAAATTGTTTTAAATTACAATATTTGTTTCTTTGGGAAGCTTTAGAATTTCTAAGCTATTTTTAAAAAAGCGAGAATTTTCTATAATTTTACCAATATTCATTCAAAGGATTTCTTTTAAGGGTCTTAAAACATTTTAGTAGTTTTCTTAAAAAAAATTGTTTAATGTTAGCCTCTAAAAGATCTACGACCTTCCAATAGTTATTAGATAGTTGTTAGAACTTTTTGGAGAGTTTTTGTATTTTACAACAATTGTGTTACAATCGTTCTGCATATTACGCAAATTTCTTTGAAGAAATTTTTCAAATTTTTAGTTCAAGTTAAAATGAATTTCTTTTGGGGGTTCTAAAACAATTTTGCAGTTTTTTTACAAGAAATCTGCACAATTTCTTGATCCAAAAGTTATATTAATTTTTGTATAATATATTTGCGTACACCGAAAGGTAAGTGGTATATTTGATAATATATATCTGTTTTCCAAAATCCCAATTTTAATAATTCAATTCTTTCAATTACTTTCCAGTAATTTCTGTTCCAGACTGACTTTTACAGTCTTCTAGAACTTTGTAGTTTGTTTGATTATTCTTGAATTATTCAACAACTTTCCTGCAATCGAGAATTTTGCTTACATTGTATAGACCTTTTTAAGAATTTCGCTTCCAAATTGTGAGAATTTTCAATAAAGGTTCTAGAATTTTCGAAATATTCTTCAAATATTTTATTATGATTTTGTAATTTTACAATTTTCAAGGGAGTTTCTTTCCAAATCAGTCTCTTTTTATTACTTTAAATGTTTAATAAAACAGTTAAATCTTAACTTAATATTTGATGGGTCGGCGACCTCTATTTCTACGCCAGATTGTAATGGAGTTGATTTACTTGACAATTTCAGAAGGATAAAGAAAATCAATAACCCTCCTATGATTCCAAGTCTTAGAACATTCATCACAAGGTTTCTTCCTGATTCTTATGGTTTTGGTCTCATATGAATTGGTCTCTTCATCCGCAATTTCTGATTCTTTGTTCCTTATTGTTGAACAAATTACAGAAAACTATTAACTCGAGTCACTATTGATGGTTTGACTTTACGTGAAGTGTTCTGAAAATGAAAATAACACTCAGTTTATTCCGTACTTCACTTGTAAAGTGAAGCAAGAAATAAACTGAGTGTTATATTCATATAAGCTCGAATTCGTTAATATAATATACTGCAAAATTTAATCACAACTTTTTGTCTTCATTACAAACTGATTTACAATAAACATGGTAAGATAGTTGACCTTTTGTTATAGAAGGTCATAATATACCTTTCATTACTAAACATCCTTACGTTTATGGACCTTTAGGTAAATAGGAAGTCAACCTTATTTCTTATTGATAATAACAACCGTTATGATTTAGATTTGCTGAAGCTGTTTCAAAATTTTGCAATGTTATTATATTTTCTGCTATTAAACTTTGATATGCAATAAGAAATACATCTTTCTAGGTATAGAATTAAAAATGTTTATGAGAAAAATTAATTTCTTTGAGCATTACTGTGACAATTATGCAAGAACTAACAACCAACACTTAAAACAAGTACTCCTCGTACTAAAGCAGCGCCAGGCATTGAATTACAACATAACTGCTGCTATCACATCACATTAATCACACTAAGTACAGAGTAACCTATTTTGTGGCATTAGTTATTAAGTGATGATGATTTTGAGACACGTGTTTCGTTGTATTACTGCTCGTCAGTAAAGCCATGCTATAATTTAATTTACACAGAGTTACATATGATTTACTTGAACTATTAAAAACTTCCGGTTTTAATCAAGATCAATATTTTTGCTTAAATGAACTCTGCAAGTCGTAAATAACGCACAATTATACATTAATTTTAATCTACTCAATCATGTATAAATCTTTTATTAATGCGCTTTAAACGCGCATTCTAGATAGACTAGAAGAATTTAATTAAAAATGTAGACTTATTGTTGAAATATAATTATTTTACTTTTATATAAATACCAGTTTACGAAATATAAAATTCTCATCTGTTCCAGTTTATATTACTTCTGGTCAACTTTTACTCCCAGGAATTGAATTGAAAATATTGGCACTAAAGTGGATAACATCGTTTATATTTACAGATGCGTTAGATGCTAGATATAAAAATATAAAAGGAAAGCAAAGAACATTTTGTGACGACATTTCTCACGTTAGCGTTAGCATTGTGCTTCTGTAATTATAAAAATAATAAACGGACGGTGAACTAACTGGTGGTACATTGGCCTGTGTGTATACAAGATGGTCCCAACAGATATCGCGATATATACCCGCAAGTTTATGTATTTCGTATCAACTTTAACGGTGGTTGATTTTCACTTTTTATGCGGGCTACGGACGCGTTTCAAAGAGGGTATGAGATAGCATTGTTTATGCTTTTATTATACTGGGATGGCCATTTTATTTTCCTGTTTTGGTGGAGTAAATTTCAATGCAAGAACCGTATACAATTTAATAGTTTCAGATTGCAATAAATATTTTTCCCAGAGTGGCATATATGTGATGAAATTTTACTAAGTAAAAGCCTTTAAAATCAAATAATTAAGATATTATTTAATTCTATAATGTACTAACTTATTATTATTGCATGGTGAAATGTGGTGTTCCTCAAGGAATCATTCTAGGACCGACCTTATTATTAGTCTACATAACTTATCTATTTAAATTAAGAATAAATGGTAGATTAATTTCATTTTTACAGTTGTTACTAAAATGATTTAAAGAAAAGGTCGAAAGAAGACCATAAAAGTATTTTTGATTACCTATAAATTTATAAGTATAACTTAATATCCGTACTTGTTGGTAAAAGAAAATTCTTACCTTATTCATGCAATACTCTTCTCTAATTCCTATTGAACTGATTGATGAGGCACTTGTTATTAATTAGATATATTTCCAATTCGTAATTCGTAAATACTTTTATCTCTTACGTAAATTATTTTCTATAAATAATCCAAATTAATGGAATAAAATATTTTTCATATTCCCTAAATTCAATCACCTTAGCGTTTCATATATTCGTCGAAATTTTTAATTTAATTGATTCAATACAATAACGACTTCTCTGTGTACGTACATCGATTTCAAAAATTGAAAGGAGCATTTTCCCAGGACGCGAACGAAATTACAAGTTAAAAGTTATAAACATTTCCCAGGGAAGCTCTTCACAAATAAAAGTTTTATACGATTTATTTCGATTACCTTTCTGCCGAGGGACATTCATTCACCGTCGTTGAACTTTTTTTTGTGCGAGATAATGCGGCTTATTCAATTTACCCGGACAAAAAGGAATACACGTTGTCACTGGGGAACACCTTATAATAAATAATATAATAGAGGACGACAATTATGGCACTGTGGTGTATTAGAGATATGTTATTAATAGAACTGACTCAAATATTGGTGTTATATAATTTAATAATAAATCATTTCTTGGTGATAAGGTTTGTTCTGAGAATTAATTGTTCTCACTGGTCGCTACTTGTTGCGTGATATAAATATAATTAATGATTGTGATAATATAATAATATAGGTACGAATATTATTTAGTGTAAATCAATATTTAGTTTACATTATGCAGTGAAAATCTGAATCAAATTCAACTCATCGCAGAAATGCAAGAAAATAGATTTTACTAGAAAAACTCATCAAGAAAATTCTGAACGAAAGTGGAAATCGCAGTAATGCTATGAAAATTGATTCGACTGCAAAAACTCATTAAATATACCATCAAGCCAATTTTGTTAGGTGATTAAAGGGTTTTTTTAATGGGGTCGCCCCATCACTCACTCTGAAGCGTCATGGTAAATTCTTCCAGCCGCTTAGTATGCGTAAAGTAATGAAGTGAATTGAATAATCAATAAACTCGTTAGTATTTTACGAATATTTACATACACAGACTTTCCTAAAAAAATATTTACATAATAAATTAGAATTACAAGACTGATGATTAATTATTGATGCTTGCAAATATTTATTACACTAAAAACATGTTTCTACACAAACAAATTTTGACCTAGGTGTTGCTTAATCTAAGAATAAGTTCATGAAATTCTCGTTTCTGGACAAAAAATTCATACAAAATAGAAGATAAATCCCTCCCGAACGAAAACAAGGTATTTTGTATGTATTACTAAAATAATAAATGATCCCACACTTGTTTCCAGCTTCTGTTCTATCACACTCAGTCCTGTTGATAGGAAAACTATTCAAATCTCTTATTAAACCCAAAGTATTACATAACTCAATTATATACATCCCTGGTTATCATTTTAGTTGCCTCTCGAAAAGTCAACTTCACTCCATCCTAAAGTCCAATATGCGAATACCTCGAAGGTCAAAAGTCAGCTATACTATTTCTAGACATACAATAAACAATATTAATTTGATGAAGAAAAACACTTGTTATGTTCAATGATATTATTTTAATTTCCAGTCGATCATTACAGATCATTTTCAAAGTATAAGCATTCAACAGTATTTGCATAACAAACTGTTTCTTATTAAAAATCCTTAATAATTTAATAATCCTTATACACAATTTCCTAACCAATACATCCCGCCAAGTAAGAATTAGACAAACTCTTTCCCATACCTTTCCAATGTTACAAAGCATCCCTCAAGGTTCTTCCTTATCCCCTTTTCCTAACAACATATTTTCCCATGACATCAATAATCCAGAAACCACGTATTTCAATCTTTCACAGTATTTCTTGCCTTTTACTGATGATACAGTCCATGTTCCACATTCACCCACCCTTCAAATGGTTCAGTAATCCTTTCAATTCTTCTTTGACTTCATTTAAACTTGATGTGTGAAATGGCGCATAAAAATTATTTGCAGTCTAAACATATAAATATTTAATATATTATTTAGTTTGATGTTTTCGCGGGTATGGTATGTTGTAGTTGGTTTTCGGGTTATACTCCGCATGGTTTGTAAATTATATTCACGACGTTTCGATAGTCTCTGCCATCTTTTTTTTGTTTGGTCAAGGTCAAGGCCAGTATTACCTTGACCAAACAAGAGTAAGCACAAACCACGCACCCGAAAACCAGCTACAACATTTAATTTATTGAATTGTCGAGGCGGATACATGATGAAAATTGAAATAAAACAACACAGTTGGGAGGGTTTCACTCTCCCAACTGTGTTGTTTTATTTCAATGTAATTTATTATTTAAACTATAATATAAAGGATCACAAAATCACAATTACAATAGACATCACCATTTACCTCACGTATACTTGCAAATACCTAGGCATCAATTTTAATTAGACAATCTCCTTCAAACCACATGTCTAATCCATAAAACTAAAATCAAAAAAGAGGCTGGCATTTCGGATCACTCATCTATAAACAACAAGGTGGAATGAAGAGGAGAAAGATAGTAGTCAGGAAGAGAAGAAGCGAGAGACAAATAAAAGATGAAAAAGCGGAGGAAGAAATAAAAGGTAGAAGATGAGACACTAGATAGATAATAAAGAGAAATATATTTGTTTGCCTTAATATTTTTGAATTTGATAAAATCTTTCTCCTAAATTTCTCGAATTATTCCGAAACCTTCTCTTCCATTTATTAAGAATTATTTATGCATAAATTTTATTAAGCAAGAATTCTCTCAAGAGTTTTTAAGAATTTTCTCGCATTTTTAAAAGTTTTGTCGACAATTTTTCGTTGCATCTTTTACAGAAGAAAAATTAGGCCTTTTTACTAACTTTAAACTACGTTTATAGATTTTAGTTCCAAATTTTTTGCATTTTTTGCAATATTTTAGATATCAAATACTATTATATTATTAATAATCATTTATTTATATATATATATATATATATATATACCATTTATAATAACATTTCAAATATATATTTGTGTATGTATTTATAACTATAAACACTTCAAATATTCGACTGATTTCCAGAAACAAATTTTCCACGTTTCAAAAATGTTCTTGTAGTGTTCTAGAAGCTTCTAAAATCTTCTATGCATATTTATAGAAATGTTCAGCATTCTTTTTTCGAAGTTATTAAAATTTTTTAACCTTTTTTTGCATTATGAAAATTGTAAAACAATTTTTCTTCCAAATTTTTTGAATTTTTCATTTCTTGGAATAATTTTATCCATTTCTTACTTAATTACAATATTTCATAAAGTTCTCATCCCAATTTCAAGTTTTCCAAAGGTTTTTGAATATTGTATCAACTTTACAGATTTTAATTATTTTCAGCATTTTTTTCTTTTTCATCTAGATTACTGAGGAGGTTTCTTTAGTTTCTAGAATTTTCATGAACTTTTTTTGGACTTTTAATTTTTTATTATTTCTTGATTTATATTATTGGAAGTTATCATAAATTTCTTTTCTAAATTGTAAAGATTAGAGAATGTTTAAACGATTTCTCTTCTTTTTTATATATTTTTTTTAGTGGAAACCTTTTTTGTTCATTTTTTCGATCATTTTTTTTAAAGTCATCGTGTCTCCTTCATCATCGTTTTTAACTTTCATAGAAGAGAATATTTGTAGACCTTTAAATTTTTCTATCGTTTTATCTTCAGATTTCAAGAATTCATTAATTCCTTAATTCATTAAACCACCTTGGAGTAATAATCTCATATGTAATAAATATTTATTTTATACCTTTTCACGCCATATTAATGTTAAAATTAAACACAATAATCACTTTGTTTTGTATAACCGTTATTTATTTATATGGTGACCAATGGTTTCAATACATCAGCGTATCATTTTCAAACCGAAAGTGTATATTAATGTATTTTTTTATGTAAAAAGGAGTTTCCGTAAATAAATAAATATAAATATTTATAAAAATTTGAAATTATTAATTAATTTTCTACCAAGATTTTAGGTTTAAACCATTATCTAATCAAAATTTCCAATAATTTTACACCAAAATTTCTTGAATTTTTCATTGTTATCATGTTATTTCTTGCTTAATCATAACATTTAATGAAATTCTCTTCCTAATTACAAAAAATTCCAAGGTTCTTGAATTTTCGAACTATTTTCCTTAATATTTGTTGAATTTAGTTCTCGTTTATCACATGGTGAAACATTTTTAATATTAGGGGTTGTTTACAATGAGACGCTTAATTTAATTATATTTTCCAGCATTGTTTTCTTCGCAATATAATTAAGCTATCTAGAATTTAGCACTAATTTTTTACCAGATTTCAAAAATTAATAAAATGTTCATATATTTATATTTGTTTTAATTAAACAAGTTTCTTCAATATCTGTAGAATTTTCCGTTTTTTTCTTAAAAAAATCAGATATTCTAGAATTTCAAAGATTTTTTTTCTCTAAATTTCTATAATATTTTTGAAATATTCTCATTTAAACAGGCGAATATTTGAATAATATTTTTATTATTTTCAGCAAAATTTTTCAGCAGAATTATCAAACTTTTTTTTCAGATTTCAAAAAAAAACATTTTTTCTATTTTATAAATAATTTCAGTCTATTTCTTTCTCCTATTAATAAAAATTTTCCAGCGTTTCTTGCTTTATGAAAATTGTATAATTTTTCTTCTAAAATTTTTATTTCTTGGAATTTTATCCAATTCTTACTTAATCATAATATTTCATCATTTCTCATCCTAATTTCGAAATGTTTTCCCAAGGTTCTTCAATAAACCTTCCAGATTTTAAATATTTTCTAGCATTTTTTTCCATCATGATTACTGAGGTTCCTCTAGTCTCTAGAATTTTCATGAACTCTTTTTAGATTTTCATAAATTTCTATTTTCAAATTGTAAAGATTGTTATTGTTTAAACGATTTCTCTTCCAAAAATTAGAATTATTTTCTTTATCTTTCAGATTTTTTTTAAATAGGAAACCTTTCATAATTGTTTTTAACTTTTTTTTTCATAGAAGAGAAAATTTGTAGGCCTTTAAATTATTCTAGTTTTTAGGTTTTGTTTTAACTTCCAGGATCTTCTTTAAAGATATATAGATTTTTTCAATATTTTTTCTTCAAATTTTTACGAATTATACTTTTACATTATCTTATCAAAATTTTTAAATAATTTTACACCAAATTTTCTTGAATTTTTTATTTCTTGGAAAAAAGTTATGCAATTTTTTTACCAGATTTCTAAAATTTTCTTTAGCAATTATTTAAATTTCATTATATTTTTTAATGGTACAATTTTCTTCAATATCGGTAAAAATTTCAAAAAATTCAGGTATTCTCTTTAAGGTTTCTATGATTTTAAAGCACTTTTTTTCTCTAAATTTCTAAAATAATAAAATATTTTTGGAATATTCTCAATTAAACAATATTGCTTGTTCATAATATTTGAATGATCATATTATTCTCCATTATTTTCTTTTTCTTTTTCTTTCAGATTTCAAAAATTTTTCCATTTTCTTTTTATTAAAAATTTTCTTGCCTTATGAAAATTGTCCAACAATTTTTCTTCAAATTTTTTTGTATTTTTCATTTCTTCGAATAATTTTATCCATTTCTGACTTAATCATAATATTTTATGAAGTTCAAATCCGAATTTCGAGAAGTTTTTCTAAGGTTCTTCAATATTGCATCAACTTTCCAGATTTTAAATATTTTCCAGCATTTTTTAAAATCTAGATCTCTAAAATTTTCCTTAACTGTCTTTAGATTTCTAGAACTTTTCACTACTTCTTGTTTTACATTATCCGAAGTTGTCATAAATTTCTTCTCCAAATTGTAAAGATTAAAGAATTTGAACTATTTCTCTTCCAAATTGTTTTTTTGAATGAGAATGTTTGTGGGCGCTTTATCTCTAAAACTAATGATACGATTGATATGAAACTTTAAATTTAAGGTTTTATCATTAAAAACTGGAACTGAAAAGCTTTTGCCAAACATTCATAAACCGAAAGTGGATTTTGAATTTTGGAGGCGTTCACTTCGTAATGCATTTTCAATGAATAACAGAAAAATAGTAGAAGTGCAAAAACATTTTATACAGCCCCAAGTCGATAGCTTTTGTTTTACTATTTTTAAAACAACTTTGAAAATACATCACAAAAACAAAATCAATAGTTGAGGTTTAAATTGGATTTTTTTTAAATGCAGATGGGGATTTAAAAAAAAATGATACAATCATACAAGAGAAGAAATGACAAGTGAAATTGTACCATTTCAAGTCGAAGGCTTTTGTTTTTCTATGTCTAAAAGGATTAAAAATTCATGATTTAAAACAACAACAGTGGCGGTTAAAAATGGGTTTTTTTCAAAAATCACATTGGGATTTTAGAAAAATTAAACAAAATTGTAAACCGAACGAAATGGCAATTGAATTTTTAATGCTATAAGTCGATAGCTTTTGTTTATCTATTTTTAAAACATTTGTGACAACGTATAATTTGAAAATACGTCAATGGTAATATAAAATTGAATTTTTTCAAAACGAAAAGTGGGATTTTAGAAAAATTGAAGAAAATCATTAAACAAAAGAAACGATAAGTAAATTTGTGGTTTAAAATGGAATGTTTTCAAAACATAGAAGAGGATTTTGGAAAATGTAAAATAAGTCGTAAGTAGAAGAAGCTACGAGTAAGTTTTGTACTTCCAGTCTATAATTTTTTTTCCTATTTTTTAGACAATTTAAAAAATGCACGTTTTAAAAATACAACATTGGCGATTTAAAATGGGATTACTTCAAAACTAGCGAGTGGGATTTTGCAATAATTGAATAAAATCGTTAAATGAAAGATATAACAAGTGAATTTATACTGGCTAAAGTCGATAGCTTTTGTTTTTAAAAATTTTTAAACAATTAAGAAAATGCACGCTTTCAAAATGGAACAAAGGCGGTTTGAAATGATTTTTTTTTTCAAAATTCAGAGTAGGAATTTGAAAAAAATCGTTAAATAAACGAAATAGCAAGAGAATTTGTAATGTTTCACGTCGATAGCTTTTGTTTTTCTATTTATAAAATAATTTTAAAAATGCTAGATTTCAAAATAAATCAGTAAAACATGATCAAAAATTACCACGATAAAATCATTTGTTATATTTTCTAGTAACAATTTTTTTCGATTTTTGCCAAAATTGCAATTTGATATTGGATTTATGAGGCTTTTACTTGGTGAAATTCCATTATATAGATGATAAATAAAACACTTGGGTTTTGAGAATTTACACAATTTAATGTCGATACACTGCGACAATTTTATCATCTGCCTGATGAAGCCACTGTGTGGCGAAACAATTGTCGCAGTGCAATTTGAGTTAAAAAAAATTTTAAACAGCCACTGATTTATTTTCAAAGCGTGCAATTTTAAAATTAGAAAAACTGAAGCTATCGACTCGAAACACTATTAATTCACCTACCATTTCCTTTACTTTACAGTTATGTTTAATTTTTCCCAAATCTTACTTTGCATTTTGAAATAATCATATTTTAACGCGCCACTGTTTTATTTCGAAATCTTGCATTTTCAAAATTATTTTATAAATAGAAATACAAAAGCTATCTATCTTAAATATCACAAATTCGCTTGCCGTTTCGTTTAGTTAAGGAATTTTTCAATTTATTTGAAATTCCTACCCTGAATTTTGAAAAAATCCCATTTTAAACCACCTTTGTTGCATTTTCTTATTTTTTTTTAAATTTTGAAATTTTTTTAAAAATAATTCGACTTTAGCCATTTTAAATTCATTTGGTACATCTTTAATTTAAGGATTTTCTTCAATTGTTCCAAAAACCCAGTCACGAGTTTTGAAGTAATCCCATTTTAAATCGCCACTGTTGTATATTCAAATCGTGCATTTTTTAAATTGTTTGAAAAATAGAAAAAAAAATCTATCGACTAGAAGCACTAAAAATTTACTCGTAAATTCTTCTACTTTACTGACTTATTTTATTTTTTCTAAAATCCTACTCTGTGTTTTGAAAACATTATATTTTAAACCGCCACAGTTTTATTTTGAAACCATTCATTTTCAAAATTATTTAAAAAATGTAAAATCAAATTCTATCGACTGAAAAACACTACAAATTCACTCATTATTTCTTTTATTTTATTATTTTCTTCAATTTTTCTAAAATCTCACTTTTCGTTTTTAAAAAATCCTATTTTATATCACCATTGTCATATTTTCAAATAATGCGTTTTCACAATTGTTTTAAAAATAGATAAACAAAAGCTATCGACTTATAACACTACAAATTCACTTGCCATTTCATCGCCTATATAATTTTGTTTAATTTTTCTAAAATCCCAATGTGATTTAAAAAAAAAACCATTTTTAACGCCACCGTTGTTGTTTTAAATCATGCATTTTTTAATTTAGTTAGAAATAGAAAAACAAAAGCTATCGACTTGAAATAGTACAGTTTCACTTGTCATTTCTTCTCTTGTTCGATTTTCATCCATTTTTTAAAAATCCCTCTCTGCATTTTTAGAAAATCCCATTTTAAACCTCAACTGTTGATTTTGTTATTGTGATACATTTTCAATGTTGTTTTAAAAATAGATAAACAAAAGCTATCGACTTATAACACTATAAATTCACTTGCCATTTCGTCCGATTCACAAATTTGTTTATTTATTATAAAATCCCACTGTGATTTTTGAAAATATCTATTCATAACCGCCACTGTTGTTGTTTTAAATTATGCAATTAAAAATTCTTTTAGAAATAGATAAACAAAAGCCATCGCCTTGAAATAGTAAAATTTCACTTGTCATTTTTTCTCTTGTACGATTTTTATCAAATTTCTTAAAATCCTAATTTACATTTTTAAAAAATCCCATTTTAAACCTCAACTGTTGATTTTGTTTGTGTAATGAATTTTTAATGTTGTTTTAAAAATAAAAAACAAAAGCCTTTGACTTGAGGCGTATAAAATTAGTTGTCGCTTCTTCTACTATATATTTTTGTTTAAATTTCCAAAAACCCACTTTGTAACTTGAGAAAATCTTATTTAAGACCACCACTGTCGTATTCAAAAATTATACATATTCAAAATTGTTTTAAAATTTAATAAACCAAAAGCTATCGACTCACTCATTTGCCAGTTTTTCTACTCTACAATTTTTCCAAAACTCCACTCAGAGTTTTGAAATAGTCAGATTTAAAACCGAAGCTGTTGAATTTTCAAAACACGCATTTCAAAAGTGTTTTAAACATGGAAAAATAAAACCTATCGACTTGAAATCGTTTTAACTGCACTTGTCTCTTCTTATATTTTAAGTATTTGTTTAAATTTCCGAAATCCCACTTTGTGTTTTAAAAAAATCCTATTTTAAATCGTCACTTTGATATTTTTAAATTATGCATTTTCCAAATAGTTTTCAAAACAGAAAAACAAAAACGCATCGACGTGAATCACTAAAAAGTCACTTGATATTTCTTCCAGAATACGATTTTCTTTTTTGGAAAATACCAATTGTAGTTTCAAAAAATCCAATTTTTAACTGCCAATGATTTATTTTCAAATATATTGAAAATATAGGGAAAGTACAATGATGGCCACATCACCATTTTTACTTTCTCTATATAGTATATATAGGTACCCTTAGTACATTTCACTGATTTCTGGAAAAAAAATTAACAATGATTTATATTTTCTCATATTTGTACTTTTTTAAATTAAAGAATTTTCTTCAATATCTCCAGAATTTATAGCTTTTTTTCTTCAAAAATTAAGGTATTCTCTTTTAGGTTTCTAGGATTTTAAGACATTTTTTTTCAAAATTTCCAAAATATTTTTGGAAGATTCTCAATTAATCAAGCAATGTTTGAATTTTAATATTTTTCCCCAAATTTTTCCATTGCTTTCAGCCGCATCTTTTCGGAATTGTCCGACTTCTTTTCTTAGATTTTAAAATATCTTTTTTCCATTTTATAAATATTTTCATGCAATTTTTTTCCCTTACAAATTGCAAATTATCTTTCTAGCTATTAGCTGTCCAAGAACTTCTCTTCATTGAAATGCATTTTTATTTCATTTACAATAATTTGTAAATCAAATTTATAGAATTTACCAACATTTTTCTTCCAGATTACTGAAATTTTCTTCAAAGGTTCTTGAATAATAATAAATATCTTTATTAACATTTTTTTTTCTTTTACAATAATAATAATTACATTTTGTGATTTAATAAAAAATATTGGTCTTTCGGCCCAAGGTTCTAGAATGGTCTAGATTTTTCCTTGCAGATTCCTAGAATATTTCACCAACTTTTGATTTATATTATGGAAGGTTATCATAAGTTTCTTTTAAATTGCAAATATTATGGAATGATCAAACAAATTTCTCAACCAGATTGTTAGATTTTTTTCACACTCTAGAATTTCTAATTTTTATTTTTGTGCATTATTTCTTCTATATATATTTTGATAAATGTATGTCCTATTCTCTATTCTTTCGGGAATTTTCAAAAATTTCTTACTATATTTCATAAAAATATTCCACGTCTCTAAATTTCTAGAATCTTGTAGAAACTTTTCAGTAATTTCGCTTCCTTAATTTTAGACTTTTTTTAATGTGATAATTTTGTTTCAAGATTGTTTTAAATTTTCTAGCAATTTTATTTCTAAAATGTTTATCACTGAGCTATTTTAACGAAGTTTCTCGTATTTAGAATTCAAGATCTTAAATTTTTCATCAATTCTCAATTAGCTTTTTTAGATTTTATTTCCACATTTTACATTGCTGCATATTTGTGTATTGAGCTTAATGCAGTTTTAAATGAAATAACACGAGGAATTTCCAATTCATTAAGTCGAATGAATACTTTTATCGTAAATGCGTCGTTAATTATTTATAGGATGAATGGATTGGTGTTTAACTACGAATTTCATTAATGAGCCGGGCAGGAATCCTAGTTTGTTCACCTCCGGAGGTCCACAATATTTGTCAGAGACTCGATCTCTTCTTATTTGTGAAATGAGTTACAGTTGTGCGGCGAAGAGTCGTAAAAGCTGCACCGTTCCCACGAGCTGGCGAATCATCTGAAAGTGGCAGAACGGAATTTTATAACCTGGATACTGGCGGACGCGTCTAACCACATAATCAAATCGTTTGCACTAATCATGCAGATGGTGATTCTGGAAAGCGGATGCAGCAGTATTACCTGGCACATATATAATCACATAAGCGACTTCATATTTAGGAAATAATGTTCTTGTACAAAATATTATACAGTTATTTATGTTTGTATATACTAAAGAGTATTTGAATATTAAGTTTAGTTATCTTGAGGACACTTTGTATTAGTACACCTTTATGGCGACCTAGAGGCAGGATTTTCTAGGATCATCTACGTAAACGATAGTTGGTAAAGAAGAATTATTTAGTTTTCTAAACAAGTAATACATCACAATGGGTAAACTTAGATTACTCTTTCTATGATTACATCTCCTATTGATATTTGGAGAGATTTTATGTGCTGGGATTAACCAAAGATTGCCTTGCTATTTGAAACACACCTTTCACTTCGATAAATAGGAGTATATTTTATATCTGAATCTCTTTGATACTGTACATACAAGATTGGTACGCATCCTCTAATTTTCAATAAAACACTTGGATATAATGTATAGATTAACCAGTTAACTGTGTCGCTCCGTTTTAAAAGTGCGAATTTCTGTGTGTCACAAAAATCAATCGATGACGAGTATACTCGTCAAACTCAGTTAACTGGTTAAAAGGTAAAATAGAGACCAACCAGCAAACTTACAAATTTATCATATCTTCTTTTAAATATTGATAAAATATCAGGCTCTAAAATTATAAGTGAATTTTGTTGTTGTTACCCTACGCAGATTTCGAACACAATTCAATGCTGGAAGGTACGGTGGTATTAATACGCGAAAAACCATCCTGCAGTGGGTACTAGTGGATAGTTGACGCCTGAAGTACCTTGAGGCGGAGAAAGAAGTGTCAGAACCCTTGAAAATGTGGCTCGAGTTAGGGCACGTCAACATGCTGCATAATTTTTTCCTTCCAGAAATGATAAGGCGTGATATTGACATTAGAAAAGTATTTTTTCAGTAAGATGATGCAAGTTATCAAAACTCAAGAGAGTCTATGGAATTTCGCTACGAAATCTACATTAAACTAAAGTTAAATTTCAAATATTCCTTTCAACTGTAAAATGCATGTTTAATCTTTTTCGTTGGATCAATCAGGTAGTACATTGTAAAATCTAATTGCATGGTACTTGTCAGCTTTATATGATTTTGGTATATAAGGTCATTTTGTCTGGTACTATGAGAGCTACTACCTGGATGTATGTTATACAAATTCTGATGGTTTTTAATGTAGATTAAATATTCGTAAATATATAAATATGCGTAAATCTGCAAAGGCTTGCCCAAAATCCTGGAAAACCCCATACCCACTCAGAACCCTCACAGCTTTAGGTTGGTATCCGATGTCTGTTCGCCGAATGTCCCCCAGACAATTAATATAATATATGTGACTGAAAAAGTGAAAAATCTAATTTTTGCACATGAAAAGAAATTGTTCGCGATATGCATCTCCAGAAATATTGCTTCAGTTGGACTGTCACATCTTCTGAGAGAGATAGTTCATTTCTAAACTTTTGGTTCATTAAATGTTTCAACAAGGGTAATATTCTAGAGGCCGTACTGATAATTTATTTATGGAGTTTCCATATTATCTATACAATTATTGTGACGGGTAAGAAACTGTACTAAAAATGTAATCCATAGCTCACGACAAAGTCTAGAAGATTTGTTGTTATCGTCACCATTCAATCTGACGTTAAAATCAGTTGCTAGATATACTATCTTGTTAATTAAATGTAGTCTATCAAATATCTGTGACAGTGTACTTAAGAATAATTGAAAATTACCATCATCTGAACGATATGCTGTGAGAACAATAGTGTTGTTTATGGTTCTTTCAGTAATTTCAAAGCCCTTTTCAGAATCAATATTCGAAAAATAAAGGCGCGCATAATCTATATTATTTCTAACAATAATTTAAACTACGCCATGTCGGAATTTCGTTTGAACGAATTCAGCTGTCAACTTGCCTATGCCTATTAAACAAAAAATTTAATTTTTCGAGATCAAAATGGACACATTTAATGAACAAACTGACATTACAGCCCTCACGTTGTGAGAAAATCTCCATTGAGATTTCCAACTTTTCAAAAATTTTCTTTTTTCATTCGCCCAACTATGTAAATTTCTTAAATTGATGATTACGTCTTTAAAAATTGAAAATAGTGGATTTATCAGTAAAAAGCACTTCTGCTGATTACTTGCCAATATTCCAGTTGTAGTGGAAAATCGGCCAGATGAACTTTGCAGCAATGAAAGGGATAAAGTTGTTACTCGCGAAGAACACGCCAGACTGTTATTTTTGAAGTTCCAAACTACGTGGCCATATCCAAAGTATAAGCGATAGTATTTCTTCTGTATAATCTAGAATTTCTCCTTCTAGTTCAGATGTTCGGACTGATCTTTCGTTGCTGTCGTTGCTAAAATTGGGTTTAAACGTACCATTTTGTCTTAAACGGATTTCAATTCTTGAAAATGTTTTTTGGTTGGGAAATTTCTCTCAATAACGATTAGCGGCTGTTACGGTGTTTACATGACATCTACCTAATGTTAAAATCACATTAGTTTATTAATTAAGTGTGTAATTCTCCATTTTGATCTCGAAAAACTATCGAAAAATTTAAATTTTGTTTTGTTTGGGCAAGTTGACAGCTCAATTCGTTTTTTTAATTGTCATTGCTGACTCAGTATAAATCAGGTTTTCTGGATATGATGAAATTTGTGAAATACCATGAGGTGGATAACACCAGCATAGCCTTAGTTAATAATTTATATTTGGTTTGAATGCCCATGAAAAAATTATTGTATGATGTTTGGGCAAGTTGACAGCTCAATTCGTTTTTTAATTTTCATTGCTGACTCAGATTCTTTCGTGGAATTTTAGTTTTTTGTTTCTTATGATTAAAATAAAAAATTAACACTTTGCCGTTCAACTCAAAAAGGCCACTGTAATAAGAAAAAAGATCTATAAAGGTTCCCAAAATAAATTTTCTATTAAAATGTGGAAGAATAAAGATTACAAAATCAAAGGGACAAATTGCCTAAGGAATTTACTTCATGTTAGTTTAGGCTGTACCAATTTGCAGCAATCTACCACTAAGGTTATTGAAAATATTTAGAAAAATGTGTTTGTCATTTAAAGTTTTAGTCACATAAGCACACTGTATAAGGAGATTAGAGCCTTTTCCAGTTGCAGTGCAAGATTCCTAATCTCATTACAATTTGTTTATCTTAAAAATGTGAAGCTTCATACCAGAATGATTTCGTTAGTTCAGTATTCTTTCATGATTGGTTAAGTAATAAACATCACTTACTCTTTTTTTTTAAAGTTTGATTATCTATTAAATAAGTATAACCGAATAGAGTCTGCATATTCCTGAAGAATTGAAAAGAAATAATGATTAAATGCCCTGCTTTCTTTATTACATTGTGTTGGAAGCTAAGTATCAGTTATGGATGTTCTTTATTGCAGCCTATGAAATACATTCTTAGTTCTTCCATTGATTCTATTGAGTATACGACAAACGAGAAAGACACTCTCATATTCATACTGTAGCATGGGTTTTTGGCAATATCTAGTCTTCACTCCAATTTGAAAACTTATATTATCACAACATTTTTTTCTTTTCTCGATCCTCATCATACTCCAGTCTCACATCAAGTGCTTAAAAACCGATTGAACTTTATCCAATATCTCTGACAAGATTTCCAATCCATTTCTTAGTGTTTTGTCGTTTCATTATAGTACAAATTCTCGAAAATATTCTTGGCATGTTGTATAACAATAGGCACAAATGCTGCGTTGACTTTCTTAAATTCCTCCAAGTCTCGCTTGTACTGTTCCAGCTATTTCTTGTGTCTGACAGGTAAGGTTTCTAAGCATTTCTCCATGTGCTCGATATGGAGCATGGATTGTTGCCCATAGCTTTGAAAAGTTTGTAACACTTGGAGGAAGGTCGCTGGTGTCACATTAAACTAATATCACATAGGTTTTTAAAATGCTACAAAAGTTAATAAGTTAACCTCCTCCGACGTTTTTATTTGCCGCATTATCGAGCGCCATCTGGATTCTATTGAGTAGTTGATTTTGTTTTTTTTAGCCTTTTCTCTATTTTTTAAAAAGGTTTTCCAGAATTTTCGTTGTCGTTGCTTGATCATCTTTTTAGACAGTCAGTGGAGTCCAATTCTTAGCTTACATGAAGTGTTACGGTTTATTGATTGATATTGATACTTGTCTCTATCTGTAAGTTCCTTATTCTACCACGAATTGGGGAATTTATCTCTTTCTAAGTTACTTGCGTTTGATTTTCAATATAAGGAAATTATAGTATTTTCCAGTTGTAGTGCAAGGACATTAATCTTATTACAATTTTTTCTAAGAAACGCGAATAATTTGGCAATGTAGTAGTTTTTATTTCTAGGTTTAGGAATTAATATTACCTTGAGATTTTTCTAGTTTAGAGGTAGATAGCAAAAAGTTATGCATGCCCTACACAAAGTTCTCAAACGTTGGGGAATATACTCCTTCACCTAATTAGACTCCATCTGTTCCTGGAGATTTTAAAGAAGAGAATGCTTGAACGACCCTTGTTGTCTTTTATTTCATATTTCTTGTAGCTAATTACTACTTCAATAAAGATGTTCTTTTTTGTAGCCTTGGGAAAAAGTTTTTAGGAGTATATAAAGAAAATGTAGGAGAATAATTTTATCCACAATCACACCTGCAAGGCTAAAGGAAAGTAGAAGTAAAAATAAAAGCATCTTCTCCAGAACTACTTCTATGCTTAAATGTTTCCTTCTGCTTCCTTTTGTCTTACAGGTGTGATTGTGGAAAAAATTATTCTCCAGAATTTTCTTTGTAGTTACCTGCATAACAATTTACACATTCAGTAAGACTCTTCATAGTAACTCAATTATCTTGCACGGAGCATTGAGCTTTATTGAAAACACTTTTTGCCTCTTTCTTTACCTCTCTGTCTGCATCTTGGATCTTGTTCTTAACTGCTTGTATTTGTTCTAATAAATAGAATTATTATCGAATCCTAACACTAATTCAACTTGTATGTAATTTTTTATGACACCTTGAAATAAAGAATGTTCCATTTTATTTGATTTGATTTGAAATATTGCTCAAATTGATAGATTGATTTTTCTTGGACTTCTGATATGATGAAAGCTGACTTAAATCAATATTATGTATCTGTAATCTGCTATAAAC